>JASDQU010307799.1:20712-37031 GCA_032191745.1 Picea mariana
GTTGATTGATGTGCACATTAATTTATGCTTAATTTAAAATTTAGGGGTTACCCTAAATTTTATCTCACCACATTTTATTAAAGCTTTCAAATAAGGATATCCCTCATCTAATTCTTGAGAGGAGAGTTTTCAGTTGGCTCCCTTCTATATTTGATTGGAAAATCATTTCCATTATGACCAACATAGAATCTTCAAAAACCAATTAGGAGTTGATGCATTCCTCCTTGGCAATAAAGAGTCCACACCACAATAGAAATGCCTTCCTCCTTGGCAATAGAGAGTCCACACCACAATAGATTATTTGAAATGTTACCTAAACTTTGAAATGTTCCCTAAACCCCCAAACATGATAGGCTATCATATTTTCTCTGAGATCATGGAAACTCCCCCACACCTCTCATTATATATAAATATATATAATTAACTAAAAATGATTAAACTAAAAATCTGTATATAAATATGTATAATTAACTAAAAATCTCTGATTTCACTCTTGCAAAGATAATGTCTATTCAGCTAATATGGAAAAGACCGATAACGAGCAAAGTCCCACTATCATCGCATGGAATGTCAATCCCAATTTTGTTGTTTCATCCTCTTGCAATTAGTCATGAAAGTCGCCAAATTCTGCACATAAACAACAATCCCATCCCCAACTTCAATGTGTATTGCTTTTATTTTTGAAGTTCTGTTTAGCAGCCAGAGAACATTTTATAACAGTTTTATGACTTCCTTGACACAAGAAGAGTGCTTGTAACAGCTGCCAGCTAACTTTTCTGAGAAGCGGATTTTTTTTAATAGTAGGAGCGATTCAACAGCATTGCTTTTAATTCTCTATTACTTTTAAATACATAATTAAATTAGTTTGATAATTGGTGAAACTTTGACTTTATAAAAAGCAGAGAGTGATTAATGAAACTTAGAATTTGTATTGCATTTAATTTTTTACTCATAAACTTTTGCTAGATGTTATATCTTTATATCTTTGAAATTATTTTATTGAATAATTGTAGTATCATAATTGAGAAAAATGAAGTTTTAACAACTAATAATAAACAGAAGTTAAGAAAATGTTTAATATTGTGATAAGACTTTGCTCAGAAACCTTTGCTAGATCTTAAGAAACAGAAGTTAAGAAAATGTTTAATATTGTGATAAGACTTCAAGGAAAATACAAGCATGGTTGTAAAGGTTCAAGAGGATGGTACTCATGCTCAACAACCCTTGCCTTGGCATGCTTATGGAAACAATCCATATTGGCTAATTATTAGAAAGAATAAAATATCAAGATAATTGCTACTATGTAGACATTCATATGAGAAGGTTAATTTGATATGGGAGCTTGTTTTACCATTTTTAATCACTATCTTGTCATTGTTTTATTATTTTTAACTAATATTTATCTTTTAAAAAATTAAAAATTCCTTCTATTAATATTTTATTTACATTTTTTGAATATTATTTTAAAACTTCTTGATATTAGCATATCTTTGTATTTCTCTTGTATTTATACTTTATTTTGGTGTGAGATAAGGGAAGAATGTTTACATTTATCTTGTATTTACATTTTATTTGTTTTTTTTTTACAATAACAACTAATTTGTATTAAGGGTCGGTAAACCAGCTATCGGGTGCTTTACATGAGGAAATCCATTAAGACTAATAGTTGAAGCTCATGGTTCAGCTTTCCCAGGTGAGCCAGAATTCCAGGGTAAAGGAGCCTAGTTGACCAGGGTCTTAATGTTGTCGCTTCTAGAGGTGGATTTAATTGATTTTTCCCTCCTCGTTTCCCTTCACCTGTGTTGTCTTCTTTTTGGCCCATTCTTTAGACAGTTTATCTATTTTTGCTTCAAGCCTGCTTAGGCAATTCCCAAAATTTCCATGCACATTTGCCACATCCTTGAATTGGGCATCTGAATCGGATGTGAGATCCTCACGCAGATCTTTGAGATCCTGAACGAGAAGGTCGTATCTTTGTTCTTCGGAGAAGTCGTTGTTCAACATGCTTCTTGCTTGCTCTCTGACGATAGCCTTCAACCTAATGAGCTCCATTTGCATCTCTCCCAGCCTTTATTCCAGTGATGGCCCGAGCTTGGAGTTGGAGGCCATTATAGAAGAATGTGATGTCTTTACCTTCTCAGCGCTCAGAGTGCTTCCCAAGCTTGGACTCGTTTGAATGCTCCTGCATCTCTTGAAGTCTCGGCTGCAAATATAGCCTCTACGCACCCAGTCTTCACGTGAGTCTCTGCCTTTTGGTATGGACCTCCATCCTCCTTTACTGGATTTGGCTGGAAGAAGTGCTGACAAATTCCAGGCATTGGGATTTGCAAATCAACCATGATGACGGGTATCTGCCTGCAAAGGAATGAGTGCTTTCCTAACAAACAATGTCCAATGGGTCATCTGAATGAGTGGTTTGTATCTTTTGGAGTCTCTACTTCTAGGGAATGGGTGCAAGCATTTCAACGTCGTTCACTAATAGCGTGGCCTTTCCCATGGTTGCTCCTCTATTTGCTTCGGAGTCGGCTTGAGTGTTTATCCCTCGCAATATATGGTAGAAGATGACCTCCTTGAAATTATGCAACAGACGGGTTAGTTTCCTGAGCATTTGTCTTAGTTTGAGATTGTTTTGCCTCCTTCTCATCTTCATAGCATGTATGATTACTATGGAGTCTCCGAAGACAACCAGGTTCTGGATGTTTTTGGTAACAGCTAGCCTAAGGCCATGCCAAAGAGCGAGTGCCTCTGCCATGTTATTGGTTTCAATGCCTAGCCCCCAAGAGTAGGAGACCTCCATCCTACCCGAAGGGCCTAGAAGGATCCCTCCCCCTCCGGCTGCCCCTAGGTTCCCTTTCGATGCTCTGTCGAATGGAAAACTATGCTTTCCTAGAGAGGACCTCCACTTGAAGAAGTCTTGTTCTTCCAACTTGACTTCCCAGCTTGTTCTTGGGACTGACTTGGTGGATAATCGATGTTGGTGGTTTGGGACAAGATCTTTTAGCCACTATTCTTCTTCTTATTCTAGATTGTCTGCGTTCCAAAGCTTTGTCTGAGCATCTAGTTTCTCGCTCAGAAGTGCCTTTGTTTTCGTTTCCACTTGGATTGGGTTGCAACTTTTCTCATTGAAAAGCCTATTGTTTCTTTCCAACCAGATTTTCCACATTACAAACTTGGGAATCCACATACAACTTTCTTTGAATAGATCATTTTTTCTCATGGAGAACGGGGAGCAGTTCGCCCAAGTGCTTAGGAGATCCGAAGTCTTGGAGGGAAGTGTTAATTTGTCTAGACCAATATTTACTACATTCTCCCATACCTCTTTTGCATAGGGGCAAGTGAGTAGTCGGTGGTCAGTAGTTTCCTCTTTAGATATGTAGAGCGGGCATCTTGAGGGGCCTTGCCAGCCTCTTCTTCTTAAATTTTCACTTGTCAAAATGCTTTTGTGTGCCATTGTCCAAGTGAACATGTCGATTTTAGGGATCAACTTGTGGGACCAAATAGTCTTCCATGACATTGTATCTGGGGGAATGTGAGGGATTTCCTGAAGAGCCATGTAACCTGCGGCTGCAGAGTAAGTTCCGGTGGTTGTGCCCTAGCCTCTTTTATCCTTGGATGAGGCTTTCAGGGGGGATTTCCCTTGTAGCTTCTCCAACAGAGTTTTGGCTTTGTTTTCGTGTATTTCTGGGTAGTTCCCTAGGTCCCATTCTTTCCAATTCTCTGCCTTGTTTTTCTTCCCATTTAGATATGTCCCATAGTGTGAGACGGTTATTGGAGTGAAGCCAGGATTTTATATTGGACGGTTATTGGTGGTCTATCGGGGGCTCCTCTAGAATCGAGTCCTCCCAGACCCTTATGCATCTCCCGTTGCTAGGGATCCAGGTGCGCTTGGATTTGAAGTGATCTAAGGACCTGAGACAGAGTGTGAGAATTGGTGAACCTTTGAGAAATTTCGGCGGGTGTTCTAGGCATCTAATTTACTTCCCTAGGAATTATTTTTTCCACAGGACTTCCTTGCTCCAGGAGGATTTTCTAAAGATTAAATTCCACATAATTTTGGCCCCCAATGCTATATTTTAGGTACCTACGTCTCTGATTTGAAGGTCGCCTTCTAGAATCGACTTCTTTATTTTTTCCTAGCTTACTAGGTGGAGTTTCCTCTCAGTTTGCTTTCCTCCTTCCCACAAAAATATTCTCAGCAAGGTATTTATCTTGTTGATGATGGTTTTTGGTGCAAGAAGTATTGATTTTTGGTAGATTGGGAGACTTGTCAGGACGGATTTCAGCATGACCACTTTCCCTACAAGATTTAACCATGTTTCTCCCCAAGCTTGAATGTGGAGCTTCATTTTGTCCAAGACAGGAAGCCAATGAACCAGCTTAGGAGTTTCTTTGAAAATTGGTATTCCCAGGTATTTGAATGAATCCCAAGTAGTTGATCCTTCCATTTCTAAAACTCTAGTGATTTCCAACATCTCTCTTGGTGAGCAATTCCAACCGTAGACTTTACACTTTTGACCGTTGGTTTTGCTGCCTGAGACTTCTTTGTATCAGTCTAGCTCCTACCTGAAGTTTCTAGCTGATAGGACACTGGCTCCATAAAGGAGAAGGGTGGCATCTGCAAATTGTGCATGATTGATGTCTTTGACGTTTGTCACCATTCTGAGACTGGAGAGGGAGCGAATTTGCTGACAATGTTCTAGCTGGAAGCTTAGAACTGAAGCTTGGATGGTGTTTAGTAGCAAAGACAGTGGAAAGCCCTGTCTCAGTCCTCTAGAGACTTGGAAGTAATGTGTTGATCGATCGTTCACCAACGGGGAGATCCACGGAGCGACTATACAAGCTTTGATCCAATTTATAATTTTTTCAGCAAATCCCATTTTTCTCATTACTTGGAAGAGAAAATCGTGTCTTACTCTATCGAAAGCGTTGGCTAAGTCTAGCTTAATGATCATACCTTTATTTTTACGCTGACATATAGAGTAAATTTCTTCTTGGACCAGCACTAAGTTGTCCAGAATTTGGCACCCTTTGATGAAGTCGCCTTGGTTTTCTGGGATGATGCCTGGTAGGATTTCTTTAAGCATGTTCGCAATGATTTTGGTGACCAGTTTGTAGCTCGTGTTGCATAGGGAAATTGGATGGAATCTACTGAAGTTTCTCTCCCCTTTTTCTTTCGGTATCAGCGCTAAGAATGTTGAGTTTGTGCTTCCCCCGATTTTGAAACAATTTTTGGATTTCCGGACCATTCTTAGCAGATCGTCTTTGATGATTGGCCAGGAGGCTTTGTAGAAGAAGGCTATAAAATCGTCAGGCCCAAGGGCCTTATTGGCTTCCAAATGATCTAGTGCTTTCTTGAGCTCTTGAAGTTGTATGGGGGTCGTTAGCCTTAGATTATCCTCCTCCTACACTTGATGGCGAACTAGTGTCAAGGGATAGGACTTGGGTTCTACAGGATCTTTGCGTGGGGCTTAGTAAAGATATTTGTAGAAATCATCGGCAACCTGTTTTATGCCTTCGAAATTGTTAATCTCTTGTCCTTGAGAGTGGATTTCTTTAACCATTTTAAACTACTTCTAAACTTATGTGTGCTTGTGGAAATATCTCGTGTTCTTGTCTTCGACTTTGAGCTAGAGACTTCTGGATTTATGGCCACAGTATTCTTCCTCCTCTCTGCATGGATGATGGAGCACTTTTTGGAGACCGGCTTCTTGTTTTAGCAGCTCTTGGGTTAGTATTTCCTCTTCTAGGCTTAATTGGTGGCTCTCTAGAGCTTCTTCGAATCCTTTTCTCCTAGAAGTTGGAGACATGAGGGTTCTGGCCCAAATTTTTAAGGCTTTCTTGAGAATTCGCAACTTTTCTTCCCAAACGTAGAATGGGGAGCCTTGGACATGCTCGCTCTAGGTGCTGGAACAATCTCCTGGAATCCTTCTTGATGGATCCATATCGGGCTGAAACGGAAGGGAATGGAGCCGAGGTTAGCTTCTCAGAAGAGGTCCAAGAGGATAGGCTTGTGATCTAAGGTGTAGATGGGAAGAATTTTGGAAGAAGCTGCTAAATCGAGGGTCAGGAAGGAGGATTGGACAAGGAATCTTTCCAAACTTGCTGCAATGTGCCCCGGGCCCATTCTTTTATTTTTCCAGGTGTACTTCCCTCTGCCTGGCTTGATATCTTCCAAATCCCAACCTATGATGAGATCTTCCACCCACTCTCTGACTGGATATCTGACCGGAGAGCCCCCTTTTTTCTCCGAAGAAGTGAGTGTGATGTTGAGGTCCCCTACTATTATTATATTATCGAGATTGTGCAGGTTTGGGAAGGACTTTAAGGATTCCCAGCAGACTCGTTTCTCTGAAAAAATCACTAGAACATAAAGATTGAAGAGGCTAATGAGGTGGCCTAATTCTTTGTGGAGGATTTTAGAGTAGATCCAATGGGTACTTTTTTCTTCTTCAATCAGATCCATCTTTGAGTTGTCCCAGAAGGTGTCGATTCCCCCTGATGCGCCTCTGGCACTTACTGCTTTCCCTTGGCCTTTTTCCCAAAAGGTTTTACTTTATTGGAGGAGAACGGTTTCCTCCAGTTTTGTATCTTGGATTAGAAGGATCTCAAGCGTCATCATATGGATGACATCTTTCAAAGATTCTTATTTTAGTTTGATGCCTAACCCTCTAGGATTCTAGGATACATACTTCATTATTTACTTGCTTGAGAGGCGTTGCCTCCCTTTAGAGCCCGACCTTGCTTTCTTGTTGTTGTTCCTAAGTTTATACTTAAGGCTTTAAAGTATAATGTCAAGGCCTCCGAAAATAAAGAGGCTTGTTTGGTAAATGAAAAGGGAATCATTTCTTTAGGAAAAGAAGCTATGGATGGTTTCTGAGTTGTCTTTGTCTAGCTTTCAATCATTCTTGGATGCTTATGTCCTGTTCAATGGTTGCCCATGAATGTTCGAGTTCAACCCAGGTGTTGTCCTTTTCCAAGATAGTATTAAATAAAGTTAAAGCAATGTTGGTCTGATATGTGAGACCGGGATCGATATTGGGATGTCTTGCAACAGGTACAGTCGTGGAGGAAAAGAAGGTTAAAGGATCTGTTGTTTTTAGGTTTGTTGTTTCTATTTTAGATTATATGAGAAAAGTTCCTAAATTTGAATTAATAATAGAAAATTTTCAGAGGTTGTTTCATGTATCTGAGTTAAATTGAAAATAATGAATGTGATGAAAGAAAACATAAAGTTGTTTAAACAACGTGAGGCATCAATCATGAAGAATCTCACTTTGTAACAGAAGAATAAATTAGACAAGAAACCTTTAATGAAACATAAAGATATGGTGATCTAAATAATCCACAGGTCTTGTGTTTGCTAATAGCAAACACAAAGGAAAGTCTGTAAACAATCAAATGACCAAATAACATATAACCACAGTAGATGTTGTACTAATTTGTAGTTGAACATTCATCAAATATATATAAGAAATGATGTTGAATATCAAAGAACAGAATAACACATAACTCAGGATTGACGGAATATGGAGTCTTCGGTTTGCATTTGTCATTAATTCTTGTGAAGGAGAAATTTCTCTGCTACAATTGGCCAGAAAAAAGCCTTCTCTAAGTCTTTTGAAATTATATTTATACAAAGGTTACCAACCCTAGACGGTTGGAACTTTCCTTACTCCTAGATATTAACGGTTACAAAATAAAGACTTGAACCGTTTCATTGATTTATTTTCTATATGCTTACATACACCGGTATAATGGGTAGTGTGTATTGCTTCATTATTTCTTTAAGGTATTTGCTTCACTTGGCTCAATACACTCGACGCACCTACTTATAAACTGTCCTAATCTTCTTGAAGACTCTGACACATCCTTTGCCAAAAAAAGATACAGCTTCCTCTGGATTTTCGGCAACCTGTCTTCAATCCTTCTATCTTCGAATTTTATTGATTGTAACTGTAATTTTGGCTTCACCAACCATCTATCTATTTGGGTAAAGTCGATCTGCATCAATTGTGAAATTTCGACTTGAGCTTCATTTAAGCTCTCTTTGATTTTCAGTTGATGCTTTATAACATTGATTTGTCCTAGTAGTCCTGAACAATCGTCCTTTCCAATGCCTAATGATTTTTTATCTAGCAGATCGAAAGCCTCTTCACAATTCTCCTTTATTTATTTGGCCAATATTTTACTTTCAGCTATATTGGCCTCCCACGTCTTTAATAATATGTCTCCTCTGACTTTCTCTTCAATAGTCAATATAAGATTTTTGGGGGTTACCGATATTTCTTCCTTAGAAATAACACAACTGCGTTTTGGAAGGTGATCTGAGCTGTAGTAGCCTCTTTTTCTTTGAGACCAATAGTTTCTAATGATTGACTAATCTCCTGAAAATAATCTTGTATAATCCCTAGCTTAGAAAACATGCTTTGTTGTGCTTCCTCTAACTTCTTATGCACTTCCAGTGCCTGGGCTTGAAATGCTTCCATATTTACAACCTGGTTTTCAATAGAACTTAATTTAGCTTGCAACTTCTTTACTAATTCTTCTTACTGGATGACCCTTGACTTGCTTGCATATTCTTATACATTTCATCTATACTAGTCCTAAGCAGTTGGATTTCATGTTTGTCAACAGCTCTGGCTTGTTCAAGTCCTTTATTTATCTTGTCTCTAATGTTTTTCTCTGTATTTCTTATTTGACTTTGCAACTAGGCTATCATTTGATTCTTCTATTGCAGCCTTGCTTTCATATTATCAACCGAAAATAATTTGGCCGTAGAAAAATCTCCCAAAGAGCCTGCTACCTCTGTAGCAAAGTCTTCCTCTTCTAGATTTTGTCCACCACAAGTATCCTGTGTTTTTTACCATTTTACCTTATTTCAGGTGCATTTCTTGTTTCACTACAATTTTCCTCTTCTTACTGAAAAAGAAGTCAGAGGGAGGTATTTCTTCACTAGAGATTGGGGTAAGGTCACTTACGTATATATCTCCAAGATGGGGAGTCCCAAAACTTAACTGTAAAGGAGTCAATGATGTAATAGGACTGCCTAACCCTGTGAATTGTGTTCCTTCTGTTGTTTTGGGGGTATCGGTAGGAATAGTTGATGATGAAGGAAAAGTTAGTTGATTCTGTTTTAAAGGTATCTTGGATTTAAACTCTATTCCAGACTCTGGATGTTCTGTCTGCGAAGTTTTTGATCTTTGTGAAGATGCTTCAGGATTCTGTGGGTTTTCCTATGTAGTCCTTTTATCCAAATACTTTGGATCAAAACCTGGAGGTACACTTTCTTGTTCTGAAGGAGGGGTTATCGATTCTCCCTGTAGTATCTTGGGCAATCCACTTCTTTTGTGATTTTGGAAAGCAAGGAAGTTGGCCTGTAGGTCAGGGGGTAACGCCTGGACTCTGTCTAGTATCTCCTCATAAGCTTTGATTCCTCTGAAAATGTCATCACAAGGGGAATCTTCATGCTCATATATTTTCATATTGCATTGAGCTAGATGATTTCTCACAATTTGATATGGATCATGCCTTCTTAGCTCAACATCTACCAGTTTAATGTCTTCTAATGTTGCAACTTCTACTTTGGAATGGCCAAAATTTAGCAGTGAGAACCTCCCAATATGTATAGGAAAAACTGGCCATAATTTCTTTTGAACTGCTTTTAACTCTTTGACTATGCTTCCTATTGTTATTTGGTAAGCCACTTCTCTGCACACCAGTCTTCTAGGAAGAAATTTTGGGAGAGCATGAGGGGGAATCAAACATCCAAAGACACTGATATAAGAGAAATTCTCTTCAATCAACCAATCTGCAACTGTTTTTAGGTTTCCCATGATTTTCTCTGAAATCCAAAGAGGTGGATAACCATACAATATTTGGTGCACAGGAATCACTACACAGTGACAGATTTCATAAAAGAAATCTTTTACTTTTTCTTCCCAGAGTTTAGAGTGATAGAAATGGATGGGTTCTGCACAGGTAGGGTGCCAGCTCCAATTCATCAATGGGAAAGGGGTCATATAACAAATAGCGTCCATGACATACGTAGACATAAAAAAAGACGCGGGTTGGCCTTTTGATTTTTCCATTTGGTACTCAACAATCTCCTTGGTTAGGTTATCTGAAAAAATCTTACCCCAATTGAAAGTGAAACCCTCGGCTACTTCGTGCATAATTTGCACCCATTCCATCGAGAAATAGGTAGGGATTTTCCTCCCAAATAGTCTACATAACTATTACACATGAAATTTGCACACCTAGGTACCTCGCCCTAAGTGTCGTAAAGTGTCATATAAGTGTCTCATACACCTTGACACCATGTAATAACCTATGTCACAATCCCTAGTCAATGTGGAGGAGGGATATATTACATGAAGGCCAAAATACCAAGTACACATGAATTATTATTAATATTCATGGAAAATGAATTGATTAAGTGTGAGAACCAAGTGCACATGAATTATTATTAATATTCATGAAAAAGAAAGTAATTAAGTGTGAGAATCCATCTCACATTTGGTTTCCTATTTTTTAGGGAAGATGGAGGATCTCATGGATAGTTGAAATATTTCCTCTTTAAGATCCTTCAGAGAAATTTCCTCCCCAAAATCCTTAAGAGATATTTTCTCCCTAAATATCTTAGAGATCCCTTTCTTAGTGGATCTGATGAGAGATCCTCTCCATGGTGGTTAAGCCTCCAAATCCTATATAATGAGGGATTTCCATGGAGGGGAAAAGAAGGAAAGATTGGAGGTATGAAACCTATGATCTCATAGGAAACATACAGTAGGGGATGGAAAGTATTGTGAAGCATATAACTTATGATCTCATGAGGAATATTTCATTTGGAACATCAACATTCTGTGTGTGGACTATTTAAGCAAGGGTTTGGACAAGGAGAGCTTGGTGAAGCTGCTGCACTACATCCATGGTTGTAAGTAACACTTTGCTTTCATCAATATAATCAATGCTTGGCCTGTTTCTTTCAAAGTTGTACTTGTTCCATATGAGTTTTTCTACAATAGTTGGATCTATGTTTTAGCTAATCATAGTAGAGTAGGAAGTTTTTGTACTTTTGTTTGTCTTGCAGGATCTACCAAGGAGCTCAAGATCGAAGTTCATCCTGGACCTCGCAAGGACAAACGACGTTCATAAGGTACATTCTCTCCTCCTTTTCTTTTGTTCATCAACTTGATTAGATCTAAAAGGAAGTGAGTTTCCATGTTAAGAACCTTCTATCTTAGAGTTAAGAGTCTAGCTCTCAAGAGGGAATCTACCTGTCCGCAGGGAGATTTTCCTACAACATAAATTGGCGACTCCATTGGGGATGGATCGAAGCTTTCAGTTTTGATTTTCCTCTCCCAGATCTTGTCTTGTCCCTTTTCCCATTCATTTTATCTTCTCCATATTGAATTTGGTATTCTTAGAATGGTTGATTGCCTCTTTATGACATCATCATCACCTTGATTGGCTAAATTTTATTGAATTTTTGAGTTTCTGGAATTTTTCCTAAGCATTTTGAAGCAGGGCGCTCCCCTGCCCTTGTTAGCAGAGTGCCAGTGCTCCCTAAAGGTCTTATACAGAGCGTTATAATGCTCTGGTGCCCCTTACACCAGAGCGCCACCTTTTCCTCTGCAAAAAAACCTTCTAGGATTGTCTTTTTTGAAGCCCAGTATCTGTTTTTTCCCTTGCTCAACTTTTTGTGCTTTAATACTTCTTCCTATTGACCTTTGACACTCTGCTTTATGAGAAGTAAGCACTTTGTTGTTCATATTTTGTGACCTTCTTCCTTATTTTGAGTTTTTGCTTCTGTTGAGAACTTGGAATCAATCCCCTGCTTTCTTCTCTCTTATCTGACTGAGTGAAAATTGTGGTGAAGAACATCAGAAATCTGTGAATCTTCTCATTTGGTTCTTTGAGGTCATCTTGTCTAAACCTTTCTTTCTTTTTCATTTTTTGGTTTTCTTTCTCTTGTTTGATCGCAACAAGGGTGTCTTTTGGTTTATGTGAAGTTTGCTTCCAGATTGCCTAAATCTCACAACTCTTGAAGTTCGATTAGCAGAGAAAGCTTTACATATACTGGTTATCAGTCACATATAAACATTTTAGCATTGCATTGGATTCATTATTAAGGACTATTGCATGAGGTCATTGCATCTTGGTGTTTGAAAGTGAAAGGAAAATCCTTCTCCTTCTCTTAAAATAGACATTCATTGAAAGAAAAGACTGCTTATCATTTCTTGTGCATGTTTTGGGAACTGAGTCATAATATCATCAGTCTTCACTCTCATACACCTCTGAGTAAACAACAGCCACTAAAATCAACACTAAACTAAAATTTATCATACTTTTTAAATTTTGTTCAGCAAACCTACATTAACTTAAGGTGTAGGGCTTTGGAATAGGTTGAAAGGATAACTTTCCAAAGCTATCAAACAAACTTAGTGTCTTGCGGTTGAGCGAGTGAAATCCAATTATCGTATAGGATTTCTGGGATCCCCCTCTCACACAGGGGTTATGCACGAGGTTGGACTCAGGATAGCTATGGAGATTATCCCTCCATGGTTTGACTGATTGTAGTAGTTAGATCGTATTATGGGTTTCGCTTGAAGGTATACCCACAATGTTGAGTGGAAGCCTTTCAAGTTGATTTTGGGCTAGATACCCTGCCCTTACATTCGGACTGGACTGTCGACTGTACCCTCCCAGGGGTTGACTGCGAGTTGGTGACCTTAGTAGCCACAATCTTTAGGGTCTTACACAAGGTGATGGTGAAGGGAAGTCTCACTATACCTGGAACAAACATTGGTCAAACTCACTCGGGCTCTTTGGAGGGTAAATCCACAATTACTGCATGGAATATTCCACCAAGGTGTAAGTTCGTTAAGCAGGTCACCAACATAACTGATCCACTCGCTCTATCCCCGCCCCTTCTTATTTTGATCTCGCGATGTTGGGTTTCATCACCAACTAGTGGTTTCATTCTGGGAAGGTTTTGTTTGATTGTTTGCTTATCAGATTCATAGTGTGTGTTGTTTTTTTTACTTAGTGGACCTTAGGTCGAGTCAGTGTTAATGGAATTGAATCTCGAGAGTACCAATGGAGGAACCCCTTCTCCAAGGGAACCTTATACCTTTCCTTCGTTTGGAAACTTTGGTCCTCTGTATATTTCCACACTGAGTCTTCCAGGACTCACCATCGGCTTACCAGTTTGGTTGTTCCCCACTCTGGTGATTTCGAATCCTCCCAATGTTTCAACTACACCTAATACTTTAGATGTAAGTACACCACCCACACATCAACCTCATGTCGACTTTTCGCCTTCTTCGCCCATTAAGTCTCCTTCCATTTCTCCTTATTCACCTAGTGAAAGCTCTAAAGAAAGTAGCTAGGTTGATCAGAAGAAGAAGAAGAGCCCAAAAAAGACCAAGGCCCTAACAACATCAGATGTTGGATCCAAGCAACCAGTTACTGTTAATAGTACTGGGAGTGTTGATGAGGTCAACAAGATTAAAATGAAGAATCTGAAACCCAAATTCCCTTACAGTCTTTGTAAGGGTGACCACTTTATGAGGTATTGCCCCGGTCTTATCAAGGTCTTAGAAATGTGGTCCTCCATGTCATCGGCCTCTGTTGGTCATGCCGATGATACCCCGTCAACTAGTGATGTTAAGGTTGGTAAGAAGAAGAAAACTGTCAAGTTCCCTTGCATGTTATGTAAAGGTGATCATTACTCTCACCTTTGTCCTCATATGGACGAGGCTTCTTCTCTCTTGGAAAAACTTCAACTTCCAAAAGGTTATCGCAAGATTTCCCCCGACCCATCATTAGTTGATGGACTGGTCAATCCGGTTCCATCCCCGGTTAGTCCGGTTGATCAGATGGTCAATCTAGTTTCCTCCTCGATTGAACCACAAACCCAAGTAGTTGATCCAGTTTTGACATCGATCAACCCCACTCTTCATCAAAAGAGTGTAACCCAAGTGGTCAATCCATTTTCATCCTCGATCGATCCCACTCTCCCGTTAGAGGGTGACACCAAAGTGGTTGATCTGATAACATCATCGGTCAATCCCACTCTTCCATTGAGGAGTGACAAAGTGACTGATCCAGTCCCTTCCTTGGTCAGTCCCAACCTTGATCCGAAGAGTGCCAAAGTGGTTGATCTGGTTACATCATCGGTCAATCCCACTCTTCCTTTGAAGAGTGCCAAAGTGGTCGATCCAATTCCCCCATTGGTCGATCCAAGTCCACCATTGGCCGATCCTACTCTCCCTCTAGAGAGTAAACCCGATACTGCCCACGTTTTTCTCATTGATACAGACTCTACCATGTCGAGGGGCATTCCTCATTCTCCCACGAAACCCGCTCCAAGTAATGAGGTCATCCTTTTTTATTGGGGTGCTGTAACATACCCACTATCGTAATTTAAAAAAAATTGGGGTTAATCTCCCACAAATGAGAAATCTCCACAAACCGGCATTAGCAAAATGCCAATCCCTGGTTCAATATCGGGATTCGGGGTTTCTAAGGTTAAAACTCATTCACCCCTATGACTCGCGATCCTCCGAAATCCGATGCGCTCCTCACGCATTAGCTCCCCAGGCCAAGCCTGTGGTTCATTGCCTTTACGGTCGTGGTCTTATCTCCTTTCGGGGCAACTCCTATCGGAGTATCAGGATTTCCGATGTCGCAATTCACGAGTCCCTGGAACTCGCGATTCTCCAATCCCCGATATGCCCCTAACGCATTATCCCTCTAGGCTAGCGTCGTTCTCATGTGACCTGCTACCATATGTCCGCAACTTCTATAGCTACCCATCGGGGTTTCGGGATTTATGATATCGCGATGCACAAGCCTTCGCAAATTCCGATTTCCCGATCCCCGATGCCACTTGGCTTGGACTCACGGCCAAGCTTGATCTTCTGACATCTGTCCCTTGTTCTGGCGCCTATGGCTCACACTCCTTATGATGGCGTGGAGTGACACCTATCCTCCACTGAAGTGCTATGACTAGGGGACCGTCGCGTTTCGGGATTTCGCGATTCCTTCTGTCGTGAGTTTCTTGTCATCGAGGATCCCGAATTTCCAAACCCCAATCCCTCGGGATCCTTTGACATGCGTCCTCGTCATGAACGACTCAGATCTCATCAGGAAATCGTGGATCGCGATTTCCTGTTGCAAGAATTCTAGGTATTCAAAAACCCCGATATGCCGAACTCCGACTCTATGGGATCCTCTGCCACGTGTCCCTGTTGTTTGATGGCTCCTATCTTGTCGGGGTTTTCACTTGGATTACCCCGAGTACTTGTCCATGGGAATGCCGATTTCCCGATGGCAAATATCCCAATTTCCCCTCTTGATCTCCTGACACACGTCGCGCATAATGGACAGTCCAAATTCAATCGGGAAATCGTGTATCGCGATTTCATTGTGCAACGGTTCTACACTCCTAAAATCCCGATGCCTCCCAGAACGCCGACACGTTTCCTACCGAAATCAAGGGATAGGACTCTTCCTCTGCACACTAGAGTTTAGCTCTGGTGCAACTCTTCCCGATCCAACGGTTTACGAGATTTCTACTCCAGATCTAATGACTCGAATCACTTCCTCACGCGTCTACCCCTGCGCTTAACCCCCGCGCAGCTTCACCGGATCCAACGGTTGTCGGGTAATGTGAACCAAAATCTGACGGTCCAGATTCGTTCTTTTGGGTTTTGGGATTTATGATCCCCATTTCCCGTTGCTCACGATGAGAGAGGGCAACGCATGTAACACCTGCGTTACTTTCATCATTCTAATGGTTGTGAATGACTATGGTTCACTCCGACGAGATCTCATCCGTCGACTTATTTATCGCACAACACTACTGTCTTGGACCTAAATGGGATCGTTCCTCCTCGTACAGGGTTAATAAGGCCTATGCATTCGAATCCTTATTCTGGGTTCTGGGTGAACCTTTTCGAGGAGGGAATCTCTGTGACGAGATCCTTACCGGGTCATTCCCGGGAGCAGATAAAGGAAGACAACTTCCCGAGAACAGCTGGGCATGGTTAAATTCATTTTATTGATGAAATTCGTGCATGATATCCTTTGTAATAAGCATATATCGACCTATGTGTATCAAACACTACGCGGATACTCGTATGTTGTAATTCTTCACAATTTCACAAGTTCTATGAGCTAACATCTACTCCGTATGAACAATTGTTGTACAGACAATTCCTTCACAGGAAAACATTTACAATTCCACAGTCCATGAATATATGTGACAACATATAAATTTCAGAATGCAATATAAGTAAAACACTTATTAGATA
>JASDQU010307799.1:111179-123116 GCA_032191745.1 Picea mariana
AGGCTTATCGACTTGAGGAGGGTTTGATTCCTCAAAACCATTACGGTTGAGAAAATCGGGCCAGGAATCTCGACGTAACCCCAATTCATAAACAACCAGCATTTTAATCAACCCAACATGGAAGAGGCTAGTATCAGCCTGATTTCGCTTGTACTTCTTAGCCATTTTGAATAAAATTCGGTGCAAATAATGCGTCATGCTAAGCTCGAAGCCCATAAATACCATTAAAAAACGTAGATGAAACATGAAAATGAATCCATACCTGCCTTCACAGGTGACGAATTGCTTGAGAATCATCAAGAGATCATACCAGCGGGGTTTCAACATCTTCGCAGGTAAACCTCTGTTGCACGACCTCACTGTCCGAGACCGAAACAATAATGTCCATGGGACATCATTCACCTTATAAATTTTGGACCATTTTTGTCCCTTAACAGGCAGGCTAGTCGCTAGGCTGAGAGATTTTTCGGTGACTTCAAGCTGGACATCTCCAACTTTGGCTCGGCAGCCATCAAATGACAGTGCGAATTGCCGAGCAACAGGGATATTAAAACCATCGAACTTCCTTATAAACGAAAGCCACCCAAACTCTTCGAGGTCGCTGTATGCATCATCGAATGTCAACATCGCTTGGCATCCATTAGGTTCGACCCTCACAATAGGAGCCATAACCCCTGTTCATGGTAGGGTTCACACCGAATGAACAATGCACAGAGTGAATACGATAGGGTTTCCACAGTTTGAATGCTCGACGAGACCAAAAACTACTCCATGCGTGCGAAGGTGGTGGGATTACCATCGCCACACATTGCATTAATGACCTGTACAGAGCTGTTAAAACCATAATCATTTAAACAAATGCATCGACCAGCGAATGGATGAATCACCATTTCTACGTGCCATTCATCTAAGTCATAATCAACACCTCATATGATAATAATGCGCCAAGTGTTAAGTTTAAAACAAACATAGTACTAGCATTAACTATCAATGTAACGTGCTAATACCATCGTTCAATCAATCTCTTAATCACAGGGTTTACATAGCTCGGGACTTATGAAACATCCAATGCATAATCTAACTTTGCAAATATACCAAGCATCAATTCGTGAATTTGAATATGATTAACTCATGCGCCTTGAAACCATTGCTATCATACCTTATGAACTTGTCCATGTATTTGGTGCATACAGAAATGTTTGCATTCCAAAGTCTTAGAACCATGTAATCAAAAATTTCTTCATATAACAATCGAGTGAAAGTCCAAAACAAGGATAAAAGCAATATGACCAAATCCATTACAGTTTTCATAAGATCAGAACAAGACCAATAACTTTTATTCCCAAAGGTTTAACAATGAAATATATCCAAATGCGCAATCAAGGTAAGATAATTCTCATGAACATAAGTTTGATACAACCTTTAGCATTCATATGATAAACCAGTGATCAAGTATCTTTCAGCAAATCAACCAAAGACGACGACAATCTAATCAACGAAGGAAGTGTTTTCACACTTGCAGTTGTGAAAACTGAGTCGAAATTGAATTGTAATGGCCGCAAAAATGAGATGAATGTCCATTAGCACAATGTGACAATGATTTGTCGTAATACGATAAGGGGTGTAGGCAACTTTTTGAGAGAAATCAAAAAATTTGGGTTGGCTGCCAACACTCCCATGACATTGCATTTGTATTAGACAGTAAATTAGGAGGATAAATTGGCACCTAAACCACAGACAGATCAAGTTGATCACGGATTTGCATGAAGAACGCAGTGTCGCAACAAAAATAAGCAGGGTTAGAAGGTGGAGGAGGTGAAATATAAAAAGGAATTTTTATGTTAGGTCGATGTGGATTTTCATTCCCCCTCCCAACTAATATGATTGGCTCGTAGTTTAACGGATTAGGAAAACCGGTCAAATAGTTATCAAAGTGTGCTTTCATATCCATATCACTTAGACATGTAATATTAGCAGCGTACCTCATAACTTACCACCTGAACTTAGCTGTTGGAGTAACTTCCCTATCCAACCGCCATTCGATCCATGTGGAATGGCTATAATAATGAGAGATGGCTCCCAAACGTGAGAAATGACAATATGACAAGTGGAGCATAAGTGGAGTCCTTTCTATAGTTGAACAATTATAAATATTTAGATGTGGAGTGAAGCAATGATGAAGCGGCCCTTGTGGGACAGAGAGAGCATTATGTAATTTTTGAAAAAAATGGTGGAAATCTTGACAAAACTGCAATCTTGCCATATGTAGAAATGGTAGAAATGCTAAGAAAATGGGTAAAGCAGCGTAGAAAATAGACAAAAGGGATAATAGCAGTAGGTGTATCAACATATATTTTGGCCTGAATTGTGGCATTAGGTGTAGCAATGTGTAAATTGGCCAATTTGTCGTAAAAGAGTGTAACAACATGCAAGGCAAAAGAGTTGAGAAAAGGTGTAACAGCATGGAAATCGATCATGCGGTTGGCTTATGCTCATGTGGTTGAAAAATGGTGTAATGACACATGATGTAATCAGCATGGAATGTGGTCAGTAAACAGTGTAATGACACATGGTGTAACATCATATGATGTAGTAGCATTTAACCTCTTCAAACACATAATCACTTAGTTTTTTAGGAAGTTTTTCAACTTCCAAAAACTAATCCTTTGGCGTCTTCCTCTATAATCTACCTTGTTCTTTAGTTTATCCGCACACAAGAAACTGCCTGATACCTTTCTAGGCTAAATTTATTAGAAAAAGAGAAATAGAAAAATGAAATGCGTGAAGCAAAATAAGAAAATTTCAAATTCGCAAAACTTATTTATATACAAGATTTTATTGAAAGAAAAAAGTCCTAAAGTTTAGAAGGGGAAGGAGCAGGCTCCATTCCCTTTAAAAATTGGTAATTTGTATCAGCGGTACATCTCAATTTAAATTCTTCCTTGGAAAGTGGACGTTGATACAGGTGCAAGCGATGACCATTTTCATATAACTGTGTATTGGATCCATCAATAGTAATTAACATGATTTTCCCATTGGGAAAAACAATGTCTACCTCGTAAGGTCCCAACCATCTTGTACACAGTTTACCTTGGAATTTTTTGAAGTGCGAATCGTATAACAAAGACCAATCTCCTTTTTGGAACAATTTCTTCTTGATGAATCCGTCATGCCATTTTGTTCGTTTTTGTTGAATCATTATAGTTTGATTAATAGCATCCAAACACTTCTCATCTAGATCATTGAGCTGTTGCAGTCTGGCCTTTTGTGCCATAGTTAAGTCAAGATTGATTGTTGATGCAGTTCTGAGGATTTTGATTTTGAATTCAATGGGAAAAACATGGCTCTTTCCATTTACCATATCATAAGGTGAAAACCATTTGTGTTCCTCCAAGTAGTTCGATAAGATCATAGAGATTCATGCAATCTGTCAGACCAATCCCTACGATGTTCCCTCATTGTCTTAGTAAGAATAACTTCTATTACTTTGTTGGTACTTTCTACTTGGCCATTACCTTGTGGATGGCATGGAGAAGTTGTTCTATGTAAAACATGATATTGACTGAGTAGGGATTCAACTTATGTGATATGAAAGGGGGTCCCCCATCAGTTACTAATTCTCTAGGAAATCCAAACCTAACAAATATATCTTCAAACAAGAATGCTAAGATAGTTTCCTCTGAGGCCCGGATGAGTGCTTTTGCCTCTACCCACTTGGTCATGTAATCTGTACAAATGAATATATAGACTTTATGATTGAAAGGTGGGTTAATGGTCCCTAAAAAATCCATGGCCCATCTCTCAAGAGGCTCTAACACTACTTGAGGCTAGAGAGGCATCTCATCCCTGTGATTTGGCTGACCCATGCATTGGAAACTATCACAAGATTGGACATACTTTTTGGCATCGTGAAATATGGTGGGCCAAAAATAGCCCATCCTTAAAATTTTATGCCCAGTCCTTTTATCAGCAAAATGACCCTCACAAGGGCCATCATGGCAAGATTTAAGAAAATCATAAAATTCATCATCCCTCACACATCTCCTGATTTCTTGATCCATGCGTGTGTAGAAAAGGTATCTCCCTATCCAACTATACCGAGCACGCTTCTGAATAATCTTCCTTCTTTCTCGGGGAGATAAATGTGGAGGTACCTTTCCTGCAACCAAATAATTAGCAATGTCTTCATGCCAAGGTGAGTGAGCAGATAATGCAAACAAATGTTCATCTGGAAAGGAATCATCTACTGGTGAATTATCATCATTTATATGTAATCTTGAGAGAAAATCAGCAACCACATTTTCTTTTCCTGGTCTATCTACTATAGTGATGTCAAATTCTTGTAGTAGTAACAAACACCTTGTTACTCAAGCATTAGTAATAGGTTTATTCATCAATTTTTTAATTGTTGTATGGTCAGTATGAATGAAAGTAGGATAACTAGTGACATAATGCCTAAATTTATTTATTGCATAAACTACTACCAAGAATTCTCTTTCAGTAACTGTATAATTTAACTCATCAGGAGCCATGTTCTTGTTGATATAGTAGATTGCATAGGGCTCTTTGTCTTCTTGTTTCCCTATTACTACACCAATTGCAGTGTCTGAGGCATCTGAAGAAATGTGAAAAGGCAGATCCAATTTGGGCCCTCTCAAAATGGGAGTTGTAAATAACTTTTGTTTCAAATGTGCAAAAGACAATTCAAAATGGTCAGTCCAATGAAAGTCAACATCTTTTGTTAATAGGAAAAACAAGGGAGAGGCAATTTTGGAATTTTTTTTAATGAATCTCCTGTAATATTCAACATTCCCTAAAAAACTTCTTACCTCTCTCTGAGTTGATGGAGTTGGAATGTCCAAAATTACCTGGATTTTGGATGGGTCTACCTAAATTCCTGCATAAGAAATGAAGTGTCCCAGCACCACACCTTCACTCATCATCATATGGCACTTTTTTGTACTTAAAGAAAGACGAGAATGTATACATCTTTTGAGCACTTTTTCTAGATTAGTCAAATCTTCATCGAAATCAATACCATAATGTGTAAAGTCATCCATGAATATCTCCATACAGTCGTTCACCATATTAGAGAAAATACCAATTACATCTCTCTGGAAAGTGGCTAGTGCATTACACAAGCCAAATGGGAGAACCTTGTAGGAAAATGTACCCCAAGGGCTGGTAAAGGTGGTCTTATCTTGGTCTTGTGGAGAATTTTTTATCTAGTTATAGCCACTAAATCCATCTAGGAAAGAGAAAAACTTTTTCCCAGCTAGGTTGTCTAGAACCTGATCAATAAATGGAAAAGGGAAATGATCCTTCTGTGTGGCATTATTCAGGGCTCTATAGTCCACACTCACTCTCCACTTAACATTATTTTTAGGTACAATAACCAATGGTGAAACCCACTCGCTTTCTAATATAGGATAGATGAATCCAGCATTGAGAAGTTTCTAGAATTCCTCCTTAACTGTTTCTTTAAGATTAGGGTTCATCCTCCTTTGGGGTTGGAAAATGGGTTAGTATTCTTCCTTGATGTATATATGGTGGGTGCATAGTTCAGAGGAAATTCCTTTCATATCCATGTAATCCCAGGCAAATGCTTCCTTATGTTCAATCAATAACTTCATCAATCGACGATTTTCAACAATAAATAAATTGGGATTGATGTTCAGGGTCTTTCCAGGTTCGATTTCTATAGCGATGCTCTTAGAACTGACTTTAGGAAATAACTCAGTTGTTGTTGTTTCAGCATTTGTTGTTTCATCATTTGTTGTTACAATGTTTTTTGTTATAGTTGAATCGATTTGATTTACAACAGTTTCAGGAAACATTTTTGGGCTCATCTCTTCCTGGGAAATAGGATCAAAGACTCTAATGAATCGGTGGTGTGTGTTCTGTGTAACAAAAATAGGGTCACAGATAAAGCAGTTTATTAACTCATTCTCTGTCTCATCTTTAAAACTCAGTGATTTTCCTATGGTTAACACAGGCGGATCACTTTCATCCTCAATGTCCATCCATAAACAATTTTCGGGTTCCACACTGGGTGTAGCATGAGGATACAGGGTAAGTTTTTTTGCATCATAACCATCAGAGATGGTCATGGAACTAGATCTACAACCAATGAAATCATCATCTGTAGCTAACCATGGTCTTCCTAAAATGAGAGGGTGGCCCCCCAGATGGGTTTTGGGTTGCCAAATGACAAAATCAGCAGGATACTCCAATGAATCAACTAAAATGACTAAATCATTGATTACTCCTTCTGGTCTGATGGTGGAACGATCAACTAATTCTAAAACTATAGGAGTAGGTCAAACTTGCGTTCTAAGTTGCAGCAATTGTGTAGTTTCTATTGGCATAATATTAATTGTTTCCCCTAAGTCAACTAGCACATGGGGAATAGATTTTTGTCCAATTTTGACAGTGACTATAGGGTTTCCTGGGTTGCCATATTTAATAGGTGGGGTTTTTCCTAACATCAGTTCATACAAGTCTCCCACTACATGTACTATGAGGGGGTCCCTAGGTTTCCTTTCAGGTCTTCCGATACAGATATTTATCACAATATTGGAATAAATAGGGACATCTCTAATCGCATGCAATAGTGGAATGTTAACATGCAGATTTTGTAATTCTCCTAAGAGATTGAAGGATGGTAATTCCACAGTTTTGGTAATTTCCAGTCTTTCGGGGAATGGGGGGTCTGCTGATTCTTTAATAGGTTGGTCAATTTCTTCTATATCAACAGATGGTTTTTCCCTCGATTCCTTGTTTGATTTTGAATATGCAGCATCTTCAATTATGGGCTCGACTATTCTCCCTAATCTTAATTTTATCTCATCACAAGGCATGGGAGTAATAGAGAGAGCTAGCACATTGTATATATCAATATTTTGAACAACCTTATTATTGGGATTTGGGTTAGGTTGCATAGGCATCTGAGGTCGTAAGGGAGGATTGTTCTATGGGGCATTGGGAGATAATTGTAGCTGTTGTTGCTGGTACTAGGGTTGGAACTGTTGTTGATAGGAGTTCGGTTGATTATTTTGATAACTAAGGTGTTGTTGAGGGCCTCTCCAATATGGGTTCCATTGCACATGGTAATTCTATTGTTGGGGCATAGGTAACCATGCATTGGGATACGTATAAGAAGGGGGGATTGGATTTGGAGGGGGAGCATTCATCTGGCCATATGGAAGCTGAGTGTTCCAATAATTAAGTGTTGTAGGAGAGAATTGAGAGTTCATACCTTGACCTCATGGCTGCCATTGTCTCCTCTCTATAATTAGATAGACAACTTCTTCTTCCTCATTAGTTGCCTTTATTGATTCTTTTACACCTGGTAAGGAGGGACATTTGTCAGTGGGATGATCCAATTCACAAATAAGACATACCTGAACACTGTTCAGTGGGCAGTCCCTTTTTGGATGTTTGTCTCTACACTTTGAACAGAAAATGGACAATGCCTTTTCTGATTCTTCTTTTTTTTGTTTAATCTACAGAGTATCAATTTGTGAAATAAAAGATTTAATCATCTCTGTTTTGAAATCTTCTAATAGATTACCTATTTCTTCTGTTGTTGCCCCTCCATTGGCTGATTTCTATACCCTTGAAAGAGTGGTATCCTTGGTAACTGACTTATTCCTTGTACATCCTCGAGACCATATTTTACAAAGCTCTATAATGTCTTCACAGGATTCCTTAGATATATCTCCCTTGCCAAGCATATTCAACATATCTAAACAATCATCTCTAACTCCTTTTAGCAAAATATTTTTCATAATGTCCTTACTCACATCCGTATGTCTAGACCTTTGTAGATTATACTGGAGTCGTTCCACAAAATCTTCAAGGGTCTCATCCTCATTCTGAGACATCTTAAACAATTCTTCCCTTTGTTTTCTTGTTCAACAGTAGTCTTGGTACTTGTTCAGGAAAAGATGCCTCATTTGTACCCATGTTGAAATATTCTCTCCTCCAAGGCTCATGAACCATCTTAATGCATTACCCTTCAATGTAGATGGAAACAATTTAAGGTTCTGTGCAGTGGTAGTGTAGTCATACCTTCTACATAAAATATCAAATTCAAACAAAAACTCATCTGGATCCTCTGTAGATAATCCATGAAAATTTGGTAGAGCTGAGAGAGGTATATTTTTCATAGGAGCCATCCCTCGTGTGGGAATTTTAGAAATAGGAAAGACTAGGGTAGAGATTGTATTTTCATCATTTGCCTGATCTTCGTTATTTGGTGGAATCTCACGATGGAAATATTCTTGATTGTCCCCTTGATTTTCCATATGTTCTCTTTCTCTCTACTCAATACAGAAAGCATCCCACTCTTCCTTTGTGACTATGCATCCATTGATCTAATAAACATCATCTTCTGGATTTTCACTGTTTTGAACTACACTTCTTTGATCTTCAATATTCTCCAGTGTTGCTTACTGATTTTTTGGTGAAAAATATTCAGCTTCAGCCCCTAATGAAAATGATGTCTCAAAATGGGGTAATTTTGATGACTAAGAAATATGCCTTCTTGGAGGATTTGAAGGGTGAAAGATAGATCTTGAAGAAGAATCTGCTATGGCTATAATCTCATTAACAAATGTTGGCCTTCCTAGTGCATGGATCCTTCCTTCACATCCTCTGGTACCTATAGGGTTAGTAGTTTTGGGGATACGTCCTCTTCCTCCTCGATTCAAGAAGACTGTTCATTTCTAAGAAAATAAAACTTAATGTGCTTACAAGAATCTAAAATTATCTTCCTCAACAACGGCGCCAAAATGTTGGGAACTTTAATTGTCTAAATAAATAGATAATTAAGGTGTTCAATATGAATTGTCAAACCCGGGGAAGTTTTGTTATTGCAAGATAATTGTGCACAGTCTATGCTAGATTATGGAAGCAACATTATTCAAATTTTAGTAAGAAACCAAATTGAAAGGTTGAACTTTAACACAAGTTGTTGATACAGTTGGAGCTTCTACAGAATTGAAATCACACTTTCATAAATGAAATCATGATCTGATAGGTGCATAAGAATCTGGGATTATCTAATCTATTCTAACTTTCTACTTTACTCTTGCAAAAGGAAACTCTGTGCTAACTACTAAAAGGAAACCTACTTGATTGTAGAAAGGGAATTCACACTTTTATTTTCTTTGATTGAAAATAGAGATTTAATTCTAATGCAGAAAAGGAAATTAATTCTCTAGCAGTATCCAACAAATTACTCTAATTATCATGAGACACACATATCCGCATTAAACAGAAAGGAACTAACCGTAACAACAAATATATGCTAGAAATGCTAAACAAATCAATTATCCAAATCAAAGTAGTTAATCTAAAACAAAAAAACAGAGGGGAGTCTGTGTGGAAGGTGGGCCCTTTCCCTCTCGCTAAATCCACTCGAAAATAGACTACAATAGGTTAAAGAAACTCAATCCACTTCTTTATTAACTCGCCAAAAAGGTTCAGATATGATGTGTTATTCTTCACTCTATGTTCATAGCTAAAATTTGGTTGTTAATGATTACAAAATATTTTCTATTTAAATACATAGTCATTTAGTTCAAAATGGACTCAGAACAACATTGAGATCCCAGATTCTCAAGTTGTTCATAAGATACAAGAGATCTATCATATTCATCAAATCTGGAGAAAGAATCGGCCTGAGCCAAAACGTGTAACAGCAGAGGATCATTCTTCAGGACTCGGCTTTCACGATCGGTGGCCATCTGTTGCAGTCAGTGTAACAACTTTTAGGATTGTTGCACATCTGTTGTAGTCAGTGTAACAGCTTCCAGGATCAATGGGCATTTGTTGCAGCAAGTGTGACAACTTCCAGAAAAGGTGCACAGTTGTTGTAGTTTGTGTAACAACATGCAATACTAGCGCATAGCCAGAACAATTGGTGTAACATAAATGATCTTTCTTAAAGTCTTGGTTGTTCTACATATTTTGATCATTAGTTGCACATTTATGGGTAAAATATGAGAAATACTACCAATCAAACATGTTAAGTAAATAAGAATATCAAAGCAATATTAATGACTCATACCTTGGGAAAAAGGGCCTTGGCAGTATAAAAATAGGCATTTAGCATAGAAATGATAAGGTTGAAAGGGTAAAAGATATAGTGAAAAAGGGACATTTCTGGGTCCTAACACTTCCTAGGGTTGGTGCCCTAAAATCAAGGGAGTTGGTGCTTCCTAGAGTTGGTTCCCTAAAGAAGGGGATTTGTGTCTCCAAGAGTTGGTTCTCTAAAGAGGATTGGTGTCCTTCACAATCACAAATTATTCTTTATAAACTTTATAATTCTTGTTAAGTATACTTATATAATTTATTCTTAAATACAAGTCCATTGTTGATCTACTGTGATGATAAATATAATAACAAAGTAGTAACTAATTGTTTAAAAAGGTAATACTAATTCATCCTCCCCCTCTCAGTATTTCCAACAGACCTTGTTTTCCCCTTTCCTTCAACATTTCCCATAATGATACTCTGTTCCTTAGTGCTAGACAAAGGAAAATCCTCGTTTTCTTAAGGGCCTTTATTTTCCAAACCTTGGACCACAGACATATCTCTTATTTTCCCTCATCCAAAATCATATCCTTCTACCCTAATCGAGTAATGTATCTTCCAAAAAACTTTTCATTTTCCTAGCTCGAAAAATCCACCTCATCCTTCAATCTTATGCGTACCTTCATTAAATATTCTCTTATCAAATTCCACCTATACTCCCATTCATATTCTAAACCTGGATGTTGTTCCAATATCCACCATTGATTCCATATTAAGATGGTATTTTGATCCTAAAATCGATTCAAATAAAATATTCATTTCTCATGCAAGTAATTTATAAAATATATCCTAGGTACAACTACTTCACCACACCCTTAAATGGGGTTAGCACCCACTCTCGCTTGCTCACCATTGTCAATATTCCATGCTAAAATTCTCCCTATTATGGGAAAATCCAAAACTAATTCATTCCATTTATTGAACACATTTTTTATACACTTCCTTTGGCTTCTAATCTAATATATAAAGGACCCTCGAATAATATACTTCTCTTCAATCATCTTCTTCCGCAGACTAACCTTGGTTAATATATTCTAAAATCTTAAGGTAACTAATGATTTATGAAACATATGAATTCGCTTAACCCCCCAACCTCCCATGTCATTAGATTTTTCAACCTCCTTCCATTTGACTAGATAAATCCCTTTATTGTCACTTATTATTTCACAAGAAGTTAAAGAAAAAATTCATGAACCTCTCTAAAACCCCTTTAGGGATCAAAGTAAGAGAATTCCATTACATAGGTATATCTTATGACACTAACTTAGCCAATTTTACTTTGCCACCACTATCTATCCATCTATTGCACCATTGAAATGTCCCCCCTTTTTATTATTTCAGGTAACCACCTTGAGTCTCTTTTACCATGCTCATTAGTCTTATGAATAAAACCCAAATACTTGAATCCTTTCCAAAAATAAAATTATCTAAAGGGAAAGGTGTACTCAATTTGAGCTCTACCTCCTCTATTGAACCACTAAAACTAAATGCATATTTTTAAAAATTAACCTCCATTACCTACTAGCAACAAAAAAATATATTTAAAATGTCATGAAGATTTATGGCCTCTCTTTCAAACCCATTATAAAACAACAATATGCCATCAACAAAAAATGATGTGTCAATAACATAGTACTTATCATAATTCCCTATATAATGCCCACTCTTTACTTCCTTGATAACCTTACTCAACTCTTCAACCACCATAAGAAGTAATAAGGGTGATAATGGACACCAATGTTTGAACCCCCTATTAGGTTTGAAAAAATTTCAAGCTACCCCATGGACCAAAATAAAAAATGATAAAAAAATTCACACATTCCATAATCTATTTAA
>JASDQU010307799.1:123353-141541 GCA_032191745.1 Picea mariana
CCACGTGGAATGGCTGTAATAATGAGATATGGCTCTCAAACATGAGAAATGATGATATGACAAGTGGAGCATAAGTGGAGTCCTTTTTGTGTTGGTACAGTTAGAAAGCTACAGATGTGGAGTTAAGCAATGATGAAGCAACCCTTGTGGGACAGAGAGAGCATAAAGTAATTTTTGAAAAATAGAGGAAATCTTAACAAAACAATAATGTTTTCATATGTAGAAATGGTAGAAATGCTAAGAAAATAGCCAAAAGGAATGATAGCAGTAGGTGTATCAACAGATAGTGTGGCCAGAACTGTGGCATTAGGTGTAACAACATGCAAGGAAAAAGAGTCGGGAACAAGTGTAAAGCATGCAAATCGGCCAAAGGGTGTAACAGCATGTAAATCAGCCAAAGGGTGTAACAGAATGTAAATCGGACAAAGGGTGTAACAACATGTAAATCGGCCAAAAGGGTGTAACAACATGTAAATTGGCCAAAGGGTGTAACAACATGTAAATCGACCAAAGGGTGTAACAGCATGTAAATCGGCCAAAAGGGTGTAACAACATGTAAATGGGCCAAAGGGTGTAACATCATGTAAATCGACCAAAAGGGTGTAACATCATGTAAATCGACCAAAAGGGTGTAACAACATGTAAATCGTCCAAAAGGGTGTAACGACATGTAAATAGGCCAAAGGGTGTAACAACATGTAAATCGGCTCGAACACAGAAATACTTAGTTTTTAAGAAGTTTTTCAACTTCCAAAAACTAATCCTCTGGCTCCTTCTGCATTAGTCTACCTTGCGTTTCATCAATCCATCTGCACACAAGTAACTACCAGATACCCTTCTAGGTTGAATTTCATTAAAAGAAAACATAATTGTTTTTTGGAAAAAACAAAAAATAAAATAAAAAATTGCAGAGTTTATTTATATACAAGGTTTTATTTGAAAAAATAAATTTCTAAGGATTAGAAGGTGAAGGAGCAAGCTCTCTTCCATCCAAAAATTGGTAATCTGTATCAACTGTACATTTGGATTTGAATTCTGCCTTGGAAAGTGGACGCTGATAGAGGCGCAAGCAATGACCATTTGCAAGTAACTGAGTATTGGATCCATCAATAGTGACCAACCTGACAGTCCCATTCGGAAAAACAATGTCTACCTCGTAAGGTCCAAGCCATCATGTATGTAGATTACCCTGAAATTATTTAAAGCACAAATCATACAACAGAGCCCAATCTCCTTTTTGGAATAATTTCTTCTTGATGAATCGGTCATGCCATTTTGTTCTCTGCTGTTGAATCACTGTGGTCTGATGAATAGCATCCAAACGCTTTTCATCAAGCTCATTGAGCTGCTGTAGTATGGCCTTCTGTGCGATAGTCAAGTCGAGGTTGACTGTTGATGCAGTTCTTAAGGTTTTGATTTCGAATTCAATGGGAAAAACATGGCTCTTTCCATATACCATCTCATAAGGAGAAAAACCAGTTGTGTTCCTCCAAGTAGTTCAATAAGCCCATAGAGCTTCATGCAATCTGTCAGACTAATCCCTACGATGTTCTATGAATTTTTTAGTAAGAATAGCTTCTATGACTTTGTTGGTACTTTCTACTTGGCCATTACCTTGTGGATGGTATGGAGAAGTTGTTCTATGTAAAACATGATATTGACTGAGTAGGGCTTCAAACTTATGTGATGTGAAAGGGGGTCCCCCATCAGTTACTAATTCTCTGGGTACTCCAAACCTAACAAAGATATCTTCAAACAAGAATTCTAAGACAACTTCCTCTGAGGCTCTGCTGAGTGTTTTTGCCTCCAACCACTTGGTCATGTAATCTGTACAGACCAATATATAAACTTTCTGATTAGAAGGTGGGTTAATGGGCCCTACAAAGTCCATGGCCCATCTCTCAAAAGGATCTAACATTACTTGAGGCTAGAGAGGTATCTTATCCCTATGATTTGGCTAACCCATTCGTTGTCAACTATCACAGGCCTGGACATACTTCTTGGCATCTTGAAATATGGTGGGCCAAAAATAGCCCATCCTTAAAATTTTATGTCCAGTCCTTTTATCAAAAAAATGACCCCCACAAGGGCCATCATGGAAAGCTTTCAGTAGATCATAAACTTCATCATCCCTCACACATCTCCTTATTTCTTGATCCAGGCTTGTGTAGAAAAGGTATCCCTCTATCCAACTATACCGGACACTCTTTTGAATGATCTTTCTTCTTTCTCTTGGAGATAGATGTGGAGGTACCTTCCCTGCAACCAAATAATTAGCAATGTCTGCATACCAAGGTGAGTGAGCAGATACTGCAAACAAATGTTCATATGGAAAGGAATCATCTACTGGTGAATTATCATCATTTATATGTAGTCTTGAGAGAAAATCATCTACCACATTTTCTTTCCCTAGTCTATCTACTATAGTGATGTCAAATTATTGAAGTAATAACAACCATATTGTTACTCTGGCATTAGTAATAGGTTTATTCATGAGATATTTTATTGCTGTATGATTAGTATGGATAAAAGTAGGATAACCAATGACATAATACCTGAATTTATTTATTGCATAAACTACTGCCAATAATTCTCTTTTAGTAATTGTATAATTTAACTCAGCAGGAGCCATGTTCTTGTTGATATAGTAGATGGCATACGACTCTTTGTCTTCTTGTTTCCCTAGTACTGCACCAATTTCAGTGTCGGAAGCATTTGAAGAAATTTGAAAAGGTAGAGCCCAATTGGGCCCTCTCAAGATGGGAGTTGTCAACAATTTCTGTTTCAAATACGCAACAGACAATTCCCAATTGTCATTCCAACGAAAGTCAACATCTTTTGTTCATAGGAAAAACAAGGGAGAGGCAAGTTTGGAAATTGTTTTAATGAATCTTCTGTAATATCTAGCATGCCCTAAAAAACTTCTTACCTCTTTCTGATTTGATGGAGTTGGAATGTCCAAAATTACCTGGATTTTGGCTGGGTCTACCTGAATTCCTACATAAGAAATGAAGTGTCCTAGCACCACACCTTCCCTCATCATCATATGGCATTTTTATGTGCTTAAAGAAAGATGAGACTGTATACATATTTTGAGCACTTTTTCCAGATTAGTCAAAGCTTCATCAAAATCAATACCATAAGGTGTAAAATCATCCATGAATATCTCCATACAGTCATTCATCATATCAGAGAAAATGCCAATCACAGCTCTCTGGAAGGTGGCTGGTGCATTACACAAGCCAAATGGGAGAACCTTGTAGGAAAATGTACCCCAAGGGCTCGTAAAGGTGGTCTTATCTTGGTCCTAGGGAGCAATTTTTATCTGGTTATAGCCACTGAATCCATCTAGGAAAGAGAAAAACTTTTTCCCAGCTAGGTTGTCTAGAACCTGATTAATAAATGGCAAAGGGAAATGATCCTTCTACGTGGCCTTATTCAGGGCTCTATAGTCCAAAAACACTCTCCACCTACCATTCTTCTTAAGTACAATATCCAATGGTGAAACCCACTTGCTGTCTGATATAGGATAGATGAATCCAACATTGAGAAGTTTCTGGAGTTTCTCCTTAACTATTTCTTTAAGATTAGGGTTCATCCTCCTTTGGGGTTGGAAAATGGGTCGGCATTATTCCTTGATGTATATATGGTGGGTGCATAGTTTAGAGGAAATTATTTCCATATCCATGTAATCCCAGACAAATGCTTCCTTATGTTCAATCAGTAACTTCATCAATCGACGGGTTTTAGCAATAGATAAATCGGGATTGATGTTCAAGGTCTTTCTAGGTTCAATTTCTACAACGATGCTCCTAGAACTGACTTTAGGAAATAATTCGGTTTTTGCTGTTTCAGCACTTGCTGTTACAATGTTTTCTATTACAGCTGAATCGATTTGATTTACAGCAATTTCAAAGAACATTTCTGGGCTCATCTCTTCTTGGGCAATTGGGTCAAAAACTGTAATCAATCGGTGGTGTGTGTTCTGTGTAACAACAGAGTTGTCATAGATAAATAAGTTTATTAACTCATCCTATGTCTCATCTTTGAAACTCAGGGATCTTCCTATGGTTAACACAGTTAGAGCACTTTCATCCTCCATGTCCATTCATAAAGAATTTTTGGGTTCCATATTGGGTGTAGCATGAGGATACAGGGTAAGTTTTTTTGTGTCATAACCATCAAAGATGGTCATGGAACCAGATCTACAACCAATGAAAGCATCAACTGTAGCTAACCATGGTCTTCCTAGAATTAGAGGGAGGCCCCCTAGACGGGTTTTGGGTTTCAAAACGACAAAATCAACAGGATACTCCCATGAATCAACTGAAATGACTAAATCATTGATTACTCCTTCTAGTCTGATGGTGGAATGATCAACTAATTATAAAATAGTAGGAGTAGGTCGGAATTGCATTCTGAGTTGTAACAATTGTGTAGTTTCTATTGGCATAATATTAATTGCTGCCCCTAAGTCAACTAACACATGGGGAATAGGTGTTTGTCCAATTTTGACAGTGACTGTAGGGTTTCCTGGGTCACCATATTTAATAGGTGGGGTTTTGCCTAACATCAGTTCAGACAAGTCCCCCACTACATGCACTGTGAGGGGGTCCCTAGGTTTCCTTCYAGGTCTTCTGATACAGAKATCTSTCAYRGTCTTGGCATAAATAGGGACATCTMTAATYRCTTGCAATAGTGGAATGTTAACATGCAGGTTTTGCAATTCTCCTAAGAGATTGAAGGATGGTAATTCCACAGTTTTGGTAATTTTCACTCTTTCAGGGAATGGGGGGTTTGCTGATTCTTTAATAGGTTGGTAAATTTCTTCTGTATCAGCAGATGGTTTTTCCCCCGATTCCTTGTCTGATTCTGAAGATGGAGCATCTTCAATTATGGGCTCGACTATTCTCCCTGATCTGAATTTTATCTCATCACAAGGCATATGAGTAATAGACAGATCTGGCACATTATATATATCAATATTCTGAATGGCCTTATTATTATGATTTGGGTTAGGTTGCACAAACATATGAGGTCTTAAGGGAGGATTGTTTCGTGGGGCATTGGGAGGTAACTGCAGCTGTTGATGCTGATACTAGGGTTGGAACTGTTGTTGATAGAGTTTCGGTTGATCGTTTTGATAGCCAAGCTATTGTTGAGAGCCTCTCCAATATGGGTTCCATTGCCCATGGTGACTCTATTGTTGGGGCATAGGTAACCATGCATTGTGATCCTGATAAGGAGGGAGAATTGTATTAGGAAGGGGAGCATTCATCTGGCCATAAGGTAGCTGATTGTTCCAATAATTAAGTGCTACAAGAGAGAATTGAGAGTTCATACCTTGTCCTCTCGGCTGTCTTTGTCTTCTTTGTGTAATTAGATAGGCAGCCTCTGCTTCCTCATTAGTCACCTTCATTGATTATTTTACACCTGGTAAAGAGGGACATTTGTCAGTAGGATGATCCAATTCACAAATAAGACATACCTGAACATTGTTCAATGGGCACTCCCTTTACGGATGTTTGTCTCTACACTTTGGACAGAAAATGGACAATGCCTTTTCTGCTTTTGCTTGTTTTTGTTTAATTTGCAAATTATCAATTTGTGAAGAAAAAGAGTTAATCATTTCTGTTTTGAAATCTTCTAATAGATTACCTATTTCTTCTCTTGTTTCCCCTCCATTGGCTGATTTTTGTACCCTTGAAAAAGTGGTATCCTTGGTAATTGGCTTATTTCTTGTAGTTCCTCGAGAACATATCTTGCAAAGATTTACAATGTCTTCATAGGATTCCTTAGATATATCTCCCTTGTCATGCATATTCAACATGTCTAAACAATCATCTCTAACCCCTTTTAGCAAAATAGTTTTCAGAATGTCCTTACTCACATCCGGATGTCTAGACCTTTTTAGATTGTATTGGAGTCACTCTACAAAATCTTCAAGGGTCTCATCCTCTTTTTGAGACATCTTGAATAGTTCCTCCCTTCGTTCCCTTGTTCGATAGTATTCCTGGTACTTGTTCAGGAAAATATGCCTCATTTGTACCCATGTTGAGATATTCTCTCCTCCAAGGCTCATGAACCATCTTAATGCATTTCCCTTCAATGTGGCTGGAAACAATTTAAGTTTATGTGCAGTAGTAGTGTAGTCATATCTTCTACAGAGAATATCAAATTCAAACAAAAACTCATCTGGATCCTCAGTAGACAATCCATGGAAATTTGGTAGGGCTGGAAGAGGTATGTTCTTCATAGTAGCTATCTCCCTTGTAGGAATATTAGTAATAGGAAAAAATAGGGTAGAGATAGTATTTTCATCATTTACCTGATCTTCATTGTTTTGTGGATCCTCTCGGTTGAACTCCTCTTCATTTTCTCCTTGATTTTCCATGGCTTCTCTCTCTCTCCACTCAATACGGTAAGCGTCCCACTCCTCCTTAGTGACTATCTGTCCGTTAATATGATAAAAAACTTCTTCTGGTCTTTCTCTTGGTCGAGCTATACTTCCTTGATCTTCAATATTCTCCAGTGTTGCTTGCTGATTTGTTGGTGACAAAATTTCATCTTCAGCCCTTGATGAAAGTGATGTTTTGAAATGGGGTAGTTCTGATGACTGGGGAATTTGTCTCCTTGGAGGATTTGAAGGGCGAAAGATAGATCCTGAAGAAGAATCTGCTCTCACTATAATCTCATCAACAAAGGTTGGTCTTCCCAATGTAAGGTTCCTTCCTCCATGTCCTCTGGTACCTGTAGGGTTAGTATTTTTGGGAATACGTCCTCTTGTTCCTCGATTCATGCATACTATTCATTCCTAAGAAAAGAAAACTAATGTGCTTACAAAATCTATAATTATCTTCCCCGACAATGGTGCCAAAATGTTGGGCACTTTAATTGTCTAATTAAATAGATAATTAAGGTGTTCAATATAAATTGTCAAACCCAGGGAAGTTTTGTTATTGCAAGATAATTGTGCATAGTCTATGATAGATTATGGAAGCAACGTTATTCAAATTGCAGTAAGAAACCAAATTGAAAGGTTGAACTTTAACACAGGTTGCTGACACAGCTAGAGCTTCTACATAATTGAAATCACAGTTGCATAAATGAAATATTTAACTGATGGTGCATAAGAATCTTGGATTATTTAATCTATTCTAACTTTCTATTTTACTCTTGCAGAAAGAAACTTTGTGCTACTTGCTGAAAGGAAACCTACTTAAATGCAAAAAAAGGAATTCACACTTTTGTTTTCAGAGATTAAATCTAATGCAGGAAAGGAAAGAAATTCTCCGGCAGTATCGAACAATTTACTCTAATTCTCATGAGACACACATATGTGCATTAAACATAAAAGAACTGACTGTAACAACAGATATATGTTAGAAATGCTAAACATATCAATTATCCAAATCAAAGCAGTTAATCTAAAACAAAAAAATAGAGGGGAGTCTGTGAGGAAGGTGGGCCCTTTCCCTCTCACTGAATCCACTCGAAAATAAACTACAGTAGGTTAACGAAACTCAATCCACTTCTTTATTGATTCGCCAAAAAGGTTCAGATACAACGTGCTCTTCTTCACTCTCTGTTCACAGCTAAAATTTGGTAGTAATGATTACAAAGGATTTGCTATTTAAAGATAGGGTTGTTCAGTTGAAAATAGACTCAAAACACCTTTGAGAATCGAATATTCTCAAGCTGTTCGTATGATATGCAAAATCTGTTAAAGGATCTTCATCATCAGTGTGAACCAAAACGTGTAATAGCCTTAAGGATCAGTCTTCACTATTCGAATTTGCATGAGGTACCAGCTTCCAGGATCTGTGGATATCTGTTGCAGTAGGTGTAGAAGCTTCCAAAAAGGGTGTGAAATTGTTGTAGTCGTGTAACAACATGCAGAGTTGGCACTCAACTGTTACAACCTTGTGTAACAACATCGATCTTTCTTTAAGACTTGGTTGTTCTACACATTTTAATCATTAGTTGAATATTCATGGGTAAAATATGAGAAACGCTACCAATCCAACATGTTAAAATGAATAAAATATAAAAGCAATATTAATGATGCATACCTTGGGAAAAAGGGTCTTAGCAACAATTAATAGGCATTTAGCATAGAATTGGTAAGGTTGAATGAGCAAAAGAGATGGTGAAAAAGGGACATTTCTGGGTCCTAACACCTATATTTTTTTTTGATAATCTGTCTTGATCCGGTCTTATTCAAACATGAATTATTTTACTGAGGTGATTTGTTTTCTTTTAAGATAAAATTTTATTTTTTGTCTGAGAGTTTTTAAATGATGGGCCACAGGGCCAAGAGTCAAATGGATAAATAATTTGGCTAGTGGTGTGCAGTTTCATTGTCACCAACAACTTGTTTGGCCATAGGCTAGTTAGGTTCATACTTTCTCTGACTCCACTTGTAATGAAACAAAAAATTGAGTAACATAACCATCACAGAAAATGGTGTAACGAAATCGTGCCCAAGTAACCAAGCACGCAGAATTCTCCATCAACCATTGACTGGAGTAAAATGATAAAAATGTCATATTTAGGGTTTAAGACAACAAGTGGAAGGTATGAACAAGTGGTTCGACAAGAGGATTAGGTATTCGAAAAGCGTCGATAGTTCATGCCATTTCACAATTTACCACATAGATATAACATGTAACAATGCTCTCGGTTGTAAGGGTTACCAAAATAGCCGATTCCAATAGGAAACAAAATGAAACCAATCCCTTTTATCAACAATGCAATATGAGCAGCTAAACAAAAACCCATGCCCGACCAGAAAGTATTCATAATATTTCTATCAACTTATGGGTGATGTTAAACTCATACCGTGCCATGTTCTCCAAGAAACTATGTTAGTGAGGGAAACACAAGGTAGCTAACATCTCATAGTTTTTCCAAGACAAGGCACGAGTTATTTTATCCTTTTATCAGTTTACATCGCAACCAACAGGGTTGAACAATACTATCCACAGAGACGAACATGGAGTGGGCAACATAAACTAGAGACTTGTTATGATAATCCATAAGTAGGATACGTGCAAAGCTCATAGCTTTGGCAAGCCATAATAATCAATTTCCACAGAGAGGCCAGACCCAAAACCCAAACCATAACCGAGAAGGATCCACTGTAATGTTATCCAATAAACCCATACAAGGATTACACACAACAAGCAGAGCGTAACCATTTTCTTTTTTAAATGAAAATAGTCCAAAATAACCACCATATGAAACCAAGTATGAAAACACCAATACACAGTCCAGAACAACTTAAGAATCACACAGACCATGACAAATCCAGAGCCAAAATTTGATTCAAAGGGAAGAGTAACCAACATGGATGGAAGAGTAAGAAACCCATACTTGGAAAATCCCGCGCGAGGAAGAAAACTAGATTGTATATCTCCTTCACAACCAAACAAGGAGGAGCAACAAAAACTACTAGATCCAAAACCAAAATGCAAGAATGACTAGGGTGACGGGCTCGAGGGTAGTTTGAGTGACGTGCAATAAATGCACTTCTCTTCTCCCTTCCAGCCTCATTCAATTCAACGTACGAGCCAAGACGATTCACCATAGAACTAAACAATTAATCAACCACATATCCATTTCCATATCACTTTTTCATAGTGCGCCACCCCTTTGTAATGTCAAACTCTTTAAAATAAAAATGTGCTAGAAACATTACCCCATGTGAAACCACTTATGAAACTCAAACAAGGTGCATAACTATAGTAGCAAGGGTCTAGAGCACCCATACTTTGTCACAATAATACATAACATTGGAGCTTGAGTATAGTTCCTTTATTCAAAAGAGCTCCATTATTATCCTCTATCAAGATCATTTAAACTATTTAATTCCATGTTTAATGCAATATTAAAACCAAAAATGATAATAACTCTTTCATCCACAGGGTATCCTTAATATAGTCTGTGAGAGGTCATCAAATACATTCAGTGCCATGTTTTAATCAACCAACCATCGCATATCACCATAACATTTTAAACCATGATCTGAGATAAATGAACTGTAGAAGACTATGTTGGTACCATCACATAGGCAAACAAAATATAAGCACAACATATCCACCATAGCGCCATAAGTCTAACAAGGAGGTGCCACCTACTATTTTATTATTTAATATAGATATGTAATAAAGCTTGGAAATCATTTGCGAGCATAGTATTCATCGTTGTGCTTTTAAGTGTCAACATGCCTTTCACCACTTTGGAGGATTATTAAGTGAAAAACTCAAGTAATTAAAATCACCGAAAAGAAAGATTAATTTCCCGAGGAAAAAAAAAACTCGATGAAAGGACTTCCCTAATGATAAATTCCTAGGCCACTATATCATTACAAAACTTGACCCATGCTAACATGTTACATTACAAAAATTTCCCACGCAGGGGAGCGAACATTCCGTGGAGAGAGAAAAAAGTTATGGGGGAAGGATTGCCTTGCTAAGCCATAGATCTTCAAATTTGTCATACCACAAGGTACGTGTCTTCATGGTATATGACGTTGACATCTAGTTGGATAGGTGGTCAACAAGAGGTATGATATAAATAAAGATCAACCTCATTTCACTTTCATCATAACTCTCCCATCTTGGAGAGGATTATTGGCTGAAATTTGCACCCTACTTGAAAATTTTTGTCTATCTCTATTGCTACTTTCTCTTGCTATGGTTTTCTTTGGATATTGGATGAAGAAGTAAGGTGCTATATTTCTTGGAGGCAATTTCTTGCTTTTATGGTGGATTTTCTTGGTTAAAAGGAGTTTATCTTGTTAACGCTTGGACTAGGTAAGGAAACTTTCATGTTATTTCTTATTTTCTTGGTCACAAGGTTAATTTGCTAAGATTTTGGGGAGTATACGGCCATACAACCCCACTAATCCCATCATATTTGTCTTGGAATAATTTGTTGCATAAAGGAATACTAGGAGTAAAAGGGTTTACACCCTCCTAGGGTTTTCCTTAGCTAGTCTTGATTGCCTTGTGGAGTAAAAGGGATTACACCCCCAAGGAAGTATCACAACTAGCCCTTTCATTTTTAAAGAATCCATAACCCAATAGTTAAAATCACTAATCTCTTGTATTGGAGAAATAAAATCATTGCATTGGGATACGTAGAATTACGAGATATTGAAATTGTTTAAGTTGGAATCTTTTCTACATGTTATAATATTTCTTGTGACCTAAGGGAGTCCTATTTTAGCCAAGGATTTCATTTCTGCAATAAATTTAATGCTATAACCATTAGGAATGCAAAAAACTTCACTTTCTTTCATCATTTACTCACTTTTCAACTGTGGAAATTGAATTCTAAGCCTAGATTATTGTTCTACTAGTTATGGGCTATCTTTTTGATGTTTTACTTGTTTATTTTTATGGTTGGAACTTGATTATGTAGCAATTATTTTCTACAGCCATAAGGCTTCCCTAACACTTTGCTGATAACTTCATTTGGCATCCCTAATTTACCGTCAAAGTTCATGCTTAAGTATTGGAAATTCATCTATTGTTTTAGTAATTCATTGTCTAATAATTATTTGATAATTTTGATGGTTAAATATGTAGTAACTAGATATTTTACTTGCTGATATATATTTTTGTTGTCTGTTGCAAATAGGGACAAAAATATTAACTTTCATGTCCATTGAATTGTCTATTTTGTATCTTGCATTTTCTTGTGTCTCAGGAAAATACAACCATCTTCCATAGGTACTCAAACACTTGGCAACCATAAACCACCTCCAAAGATCATTTTCAAGCCACTCTCCACTTAGTAACCTGATAGTGGCATCTCTTCATAAGTATCACTTTCCATATCATTTCCCCCTAGGGTCACCCAGGACTCCCCCTTGTGTAGGAATTCTTCCTTCACGTAAGAGAGAGATGGTTTATATGAGGTGATAGTGATTAAGCTATCCCACCGTTATTTCCATCTAGTGGATTGGGTTGAGATTTTCCCAACCTATAGTTTGCGCAATAACATTAACCTAGTGTTATTGAGTGCCTAACATTAAAGGGGGAAAGGTACCCCTCTCTCACTTTACTTTATGTTATAAAGTCAAAGTGACTTTATGGGGTTTTAATCATAAAGTGACTTTATTAACATAAAGTGACTTAGGGAGCTTAAGTAAAGGGGGAGATCTAATATCCACCCTTGATCTTGGTTTTCTAAGATCTAATCCTATCCATTAGTTCCAAGGTTAAACTAATAATGAGGTTAAAGTAAAAGAGGAGGAAAAGTGCATTCATTGTTCACTATGAGTTTTGAGTGAAGAGAAGAAGAGGAGAAGGTGATTTGGAGAAGGAGGAGGTTGAGAGGGGTGCACTTTGTGAAGGAGGGCACACCAAGAGGCTTGAAGGGTGCACTTGCTCATTGAGAGAGGGTACACTTAGCATTGGCATGGAGGATCACTTATTGAGGCTCATTTTCTAGATGAGAAAGAAGGGAACATGTTCTATGATAGTTACATCATGCTCGGATTCCTAGACATGCGCAACACTTAACCTTGGGCTAGACACATTTACTGTTGGGAAAAAAGGTGCATACTTCAAGGAACAAGAGGCTCAACTTTCAAGGGCGATTAGACAACTTACTTGAGATAACTTTTTTGTATATCTCTGTTGTAATATTTCCTTCTATCTCCATAATAAGTATTCCTCTTAACTGGTTTTTCCCATGGGGGTTTTTCTAGGATCATGTTGACCAAATATCACTTGAATAAATTTGTGGTTTGCATGTGTTTTATTTTCAACATTTAAGTGTAAAATATCAATAGGTGTGTTTATTGTTTTAATGAAAATTTTAAAGGAGAATATATGGAAAACAAACCTACATTATATAACCTTGAAAACAACAACATTAAATGAGCATTAAACCAGTCTAAAAGAAATTCTTAAACAAAAACAAAAATAGTTCTTTTAGCAGTCCTAAAACAAAAGTATATTCATGTTCTTTCCTTAAATCAGTGCCTAAATAGTGTCAAAGACAAACCTGTTGGGAATCCTTAAAGAGCCTCGAAAATTTTCAATTTTGGCTTGATATGAACAAAAAATTTATCTAACGCTTAAGGGTTGTCATGTTGAAGACCATTGGTGTTGAATTAGAGAGGCCAGTGGCCCGAATCATCCTTTTGAAGGAGCCAACATTCATTTGATAAAAAGGATTAAATGTTCTTGTATAACAAGGAGTCATGGTAGTGATAGATCCCAAAAGCTTCTTCAACATAAATCGTGATTCTAGTCAAGGTAGTCGTTGTGGACACTTTGTCATTATTTACATGTTAATTTGATTATGGTTTAGAGAAGAACATAAAATTCGAAGTATGAATACATCATGTCAAGTTAAGGTTCCATTGAAGTGGAAACAAAATCTAAAGAGGGGTTGTTCTCATTGATACAATATCCAAGTCCAAATCTTTGTGGTACTTGTTGACGCTTAAAGTCACAATGATGAATACTGCTCGCAAATGATTTCTAAGATCTATTATTTATTTATGATAATAATAATTAACTATTAGGTGGGACCCCCTTGTTGACTAGAGGTGCTATGATGGATGGATTACGCTTATATGTTTGAAGTTGTTATAATGATGCCTACAAAGTCTTCTACAGTTGATGATGCAAGTCTTGGTTTCATTCGTTATGACAACATGGTTGGTTGATGTATTATTTCTAAATGTTGTTGAAGGTCACTTGCAATACAAGGAAGTGCTATGGATATAAGGATTATTTTGTTTTACAGGTGTTATGTTATGCATTAAATATTTTTTAGTGATCTTATACATGATATTATGCAAAAAGATAATATGATAATATGGGAGCTTGAACAAAACAAAAAAGGGAAAGAAATCTATGGATAAGTCCTAAGGTTATTGAAAAAGAGATTATATACAAGCCTTAGGATATATGGATTGACACAAAATAAGGTGTATAACCTTGCCTCTATAATTAAGTTCTTGGTTAAAGAATTGTTGTGAGGCATATATGTTAATATTTAACATATGGTTATTGTTAAAGTTTTAAACGATTCGGGTGGTGCACTATGCAATGGATATAGGAATGGATTGTTGTTGAATTGATGTTGATGTTATGGTGTATGGATGGCTCATACGTTGAATTGAGTAGGGATGGGGGAGGAAGCAGCATGCATTTACTGCACGTCACTGAACAAACCTCAACCCTGTCACCCTAGCCATAGTTGCATTTGGTTCATTTGGCTCTGGTGGTTGTGGAAGCTCTGCGATTTCAGGGTTTGAAAGGAAAAACACACTCCAAATCTTCCCTCAAATATATTTTTCAGGTATGGCTCCTTTACTTTCCATCCATGATGGTCCCTCTGTAGTATGAATCGATTTTTTAGCTCAGGATTGCATGAGGTCTATGTTTTTCTTGAGTTTTGACTGTGTATCAGTGTTGTGCTTATGGTTTAATCTATGAATAATATGGAATGTTGGAGTTTTAAAAGAAAGTAATGGATTCTATTACTTTGTGAAACATGTACATTGGTTGTTGGTTTAAAACATGTTGGTCAACTGGGGGTCTTATTCTGGTTCCCTGTGGAAAATTATGATAATGGTGTATCATACTTTGAGTTTTATTGCACGGGTTTTAAAATAGTCTTGGTATGAATTCATTGTTGCTCCTTTTCATTTCAGTCATTGTTATGTTTCATTCCTCCAAGTTGCAATGAAACTATTCAAAGTTGCATTGTTATTACTTTGTCTGGTCGAGCCTCGAGCTATAGTTTTTTATGTTGTTACTTCACTGTCACTATTGCCAAAAGCGTTGCACGAGCAAATATTTGTGTTGCCTAGAACCTTGAATGGAATCTTGTATATGTGTTGAATAACCATGGGTTGTGCTCAAGATTTATTTCCACAATGTTATAAGAATTCACATCTCTCGTTATCCATTAGAGGTGGCTAACTGTTATGTTTGATTTCCCTCACTGTCAAGTTTTTGGGTTATAAGTTAAACGACTGTGGTGATTTTAAAATAGAACAAGATCTCTTTTCTTCCAAGAATCTTATTGATTACCTTTGGTTGCTTCTTTGTGATGAATTATTTTAAGAGAAAAGGAAATACCACAAGCTATCTGTGTTTTGAAGACTCTCCCTTGAATGTGCCATCTCTTGTTACCTCTTTGCAATAAAATTTTTAAAAGAGCACAGGCTCTCTGTTCTTCGAAGATCATCTCTTGATCGATCATCCATTATTACCTCTCTATGATAAAATTGTTTAAATGGGGCCATTGGTTATCTGCATCCTCAAGGACTTTTCATTTGGTTGATTTATTGTGTTTCCCTTGATTACTATGATTAAAACCTAGCACGATCATGGTCTCATCAAGGCTTAAAAGACACCTGTGTGTGCCTGGTTTATTGACCATGAATTGTTTTTGGTCTATCGAGCATGAAATGGTTCTTGTTTTATTGGGAACGACTTGGCTCTGCTAAGCTCGATTTGTTTTTGTTCTCCTCAGGAATTATATGACTCTGTCAATTGTTGGGAAACTCTTTTAAGGGAAGTCTGTTCATGTTCAATTTTTGGGAAAAAATCAGGCTCAGAGCTACATGTGTTTTTGGTTAGTTGTTGTTGTTGAATCAATATTTTTGTTTATTTTATGAATGAACACATATGTGGTGATTAAATCAGGCCCTGATTATGAGTTTGATTATAGTGGATTGTGTCAATTAGTGTTGGAAAGTTGACTGTTGGTAGTTAATACCGGGTCTATTATTATTTGATTTCAAGGAATGAATATTGGATATGGATGTTTGGGATCAATGTGCATATTATATTTTGTTTTAAAAGGAAAAGGGTTTTCATTGGAACATGAAGGACTTGTTGGATTACTAAGAGGGGGGGGTGAATCATTAATAGAGCAATGTAATCCTTTTTCACCAAAAATTCAAGTGTTATATCAATGTAGCATTATCATCCAATAGTTACAGAGTAAATAAACAATGAACAAATGAGCAATCACACACACACACACACACACAGAGTACACCAGTGTTTTTATGTGGAAACCCAAAGCAGGATAAAAACCACAGAATATTTTTTGTTATATGTCTTGAAGAATTACATTCATTGGAAGCACCAACTTCCTTTTTTTCCAGCTGCAACTAGAAGGAGGCTCCAACCCCCTAGCTTTTCAGGCTACTACCTTAGGGAAGCTCTAACTCCCCAATTCTCTGGCTACAACCCCCTATGTTCTCTGGATACAACTGGAAGGTGGATACAACCACCTATCCTTTCCCTATCCAACTGAACTGAAATATAAATGAAAATGTATAGAACCTGTCACTCTCACTGAATCAACCACTACCACTATCAACCTGTACCAATAACCTGTAACAACTTGTACCAATCAACCTACACCAAATAACTTGTACCAATAACCTGAACCAACATGTACCATGCATCAACCATTCATCAACTAAACATCAACTATGACTCATCAAGATGTACCAATATCATCAACTATACACCTCATGTATGTGCCAAATCATCAACTATTTTTCTCAACCATGTACCCAACATGTATCTCAACCATATACCAAAGACATACACCAGTATAACCATAAAAAATGCATCACTCTATCCATAAGACAAATAATATAAACACTTACATCAAACCATGTGCCACAACCTCACTATTATGTAGCCTCAAGCTAAACCAACAACTTCATCAACACATCACAACCGAAATACCAATACTCATATGCCAAATACCAACAAAAAAATACCAATTGTATCCCTCAAAAAATCTGATATATGCAACAATACTAAACATCCAATACCATCTCAAGAGATAAACCCTAGCTCACAAAACATACCTCAAACAAGATGTTCCATATCTCCCATAAATAGAACCCAACCATGTTGTTGCCACGATTTTTCTGCCGCACTTTTTCTACCACGATTTTTCTTGCATACTTTTTCTGTAGTGTTTTTTTTGCCGCATGTTTTCTGTCGTGATTTTTCTGCCTTGATTTTTCTATTGCACTCTTTCTACCGCGATTTTTCTACCGCACTTTTTTTGCCGCAATTTTTCTGCTGCGATTTTTTTGTCACAATTTTTCTGCCGCAGTTTTCCTGCTGCACCTTTTCTGCCACACTGTTCCTGCCGCACTTTTTCTGTTGCAATTTTTCTCTATCAATAATACCTGCCCAAATAACCTTTCACAAAAATAAATATTCAATGATATTCAAGTTTGATTAAAATGAGAGAACCTTGCCACTTATTTATACTTTCATGTAGCATCCCACTTTCCTTATTTTAGGGAGTTCTCCATTAACTTTATTATTTAAACAATTTATTTTGCAAACACTTTGACTTTTTGGGGATTCTATATGACTCATGAGGGTCCTCCAACTTCACATGGCCATAAATCTCTAACCGTGAGGAGTTATGTGGTGTTCCACATACCACCAGAAATGGCATGACAAGAACTATCCATCTAGGATAGTTTCACTAACAAATTCACTGACCTTCATCTCATTATTCTACAATTAAGCATGGGTTCTCTAACCATACTTCTAGGATAACTCAATCCACAAAGCGTCTTCCCATGAGGGATTTCACCATAAGGGGACCACTTTGGAGTTAATCCATTTGAAATTCTTATCAACCATGACAAGACAATAATGAGTCATATTTACATCAAATAAACTTGGGTCCATTACCCAAAACTTTGTGCTACCAGAACTTTCTACTAAACTTTCTTCAAGGGTTGACATCAATGCAAACCAAAATTAATCAACAATATCCCCCTTTGGCATTGATGGCAACACTCTAATGTAATACTGAAATCATGTCATGCAATACTGAAGTCATATCACTCATTCTCTCCCTAGAACCATGCCTCTTTCCTCTGCATCTCTCTGACCTTTTCTCCCCCTAGAATCATGCCTCTGTCCTCTGCATCTGATAAATCTCTCCCCATTTGTCATTAATGGAAAAGGTGTCTTTCCATCCAGGGCTGATCACCCTAACTGAAATATCCTCTTTATGGTGCTTCCTCGTGTACATCTAAGACATATAATATAAGCATTCAAAAACATTCATTTTGGAGTATAAATAACTTCGAGTCTCTCGCAAATATACTCAAAGGATTCTCGTGGAAATGGTTTTGTAAATATGTCTTCCACTTG
>JASDQU010307800.1:8780-29204 GCA_032191745.1 Picea mariana
TATTAATCTAGGAGAATGTCTTTCCGATGCTGCAAAAACATCAACACAAGGAACTATTCTCGTTTGCAAATTTGGGTTTAACTTGTAGTAAATATAAGGAATCCTAGTAGGAAATGTATTTGAAATCAACCAATATCAACATTAGACCCACTTTGAAAATTTAAAACAGAAACAACACAAATTGTTCATTGAAGGGATGTAAGTACCTTGAAACAAATTTATATGTCTTGCAAGTTCCCAAATAGAAAGTACCACCACAATTATCCCCTTGTCTTGTTCTATTAGTATACCCAGGCTAATATTCTGTATGAAAAGAAACCACTTCTTTCAAGAACATGCCACATTTTTTATATTTTCCAGGTAGGCAACGATCTACATTATACTGATTTATTTACTAGATATAAATTTTATTCGAAATGTAATATTTTAGCTAAAACATTTTTTTATGAAGTGTGAGCTTAATTTATTATTGTCGATTGGAATGCAATTTGTTTTAGAAACTTTTCATGGTAGAAGGGATGCATGAGTTTATACCCTTATCACTGAAATGAGAACCCACCCTTCAAATTTGATCCTTGATTGGCATTAATGGTCGAGATTGAGGGAGACCAATGTGAGGATAGTGTGCCTTTGTCAAAGGGTGTCATGCTACAATGTCAAAGCACCCATATGCTCCAACTTTTCCATGCTTCACATTGTTCTCGAGTCCCAATCATAGGATCCATATTGAAAATCTTCCAAGAATATTTAAAGTTACTACAAACATCCATCAATGTTTTACTCATAAATGACTCTTAGTCTGTCACAAATGAAAACTGCTCCATTCACCTAAAATACATTATTTTGAATCCTTGTTAATTACTTTGAAATTCCAAAAATAAGTTTATATTTATCATTTAAGCCCCAAAACTCATCATATTTGTTCTTGGTTAACTTGGATGTTGCATCGAGTAGAAATGACATGGAATTCCATTTTTAACTAGGTGTAAACAACAATGACCCAACAACCCATGTAAGGCTAATCCATCTTAAACGATCATCCTATATTAATCCTAGTTCACCCAAAACATTAATATTTCAAATATTGATTGACATGACATATCACCAAAACATTCAAATTTCAATAGCCCCTCCTCGTAATGATAGTCCATTAGTGCCTCTATAACCATGCCCCCCATTAGTAAGGATCAAAAATCAATCATCTACCCTAAATGGGGAGCCTAGATAGAAATTATAGATCCATGAGGGTCAACTATAGTTACTTCCCTCTCACAACAAAGTATTCATGTCAGGATTCCACATCCTGATAATCCTCTCCAATAATCCCTCCATGATCCATACCAAAGGGAACTAAAGGTACTTCATTGTCCATATCCTATTACTACCTTTGAAATCAAGGCATGAACACCAATTTGACCCTCAACCTCTTGATCTCCAGCTCTTGTTACTGGATAAAACCAAGGAGCACACAGAAAATGTAGACAAAACATATCATTATTCTCATGTGAGTTTTTTTGTCTTTATTACATTGTTCCATGTAGGGTTCTCCTTCACGGATGCATCATCATATGCTTTCCTAGTTATATACTAGCATGAATTTAGCATATGACTAAAGGATTCCTTGGGGATGCAATGGTCCAACTATTCCATGAAACATTGTGTTGTATTGTGTGCCTATTCATATCAAAGTTGCCCAATTTTATTTCATGACTGTGGGACCCAACACTTATGTGATAGCAAGTCGATTGAAGGAAAAAAACATGCTATTCACACATGTATTCCTTCACAACTCGATGGAAACCCTAATGGGGTTCCATACATGCCAAGTTGTGCCTACAACACAAAAATGAACAAACAAAACAATGGAGGAAGAGAGCATCAACTTGGCAGTCACAAAATTCAATTATGATTGTCCAATCTCTCATAGTGTGCACTGGAAACTTTAGGGCAGCTTCACCTACTCATACAACATGTTAACCAAATCAATCTTGAAATTTGTACTTGTTCCCTATTTGTAGTATTTGACATAAATTTTATTTTTCCCCATAGAAGAGCTCACGAACTCTATTTTTTGCACTATTTGCATCATTGGATCCATTTTCTCATGCACATTCACACCATGGTATTTATGTCATGCATGCATAATTTTATCTTGGGAGACATTTTTCCCACCATTTCTTCCAGGCCCACCAAATCCCACTTATATTTCTTCAAAATAGCATTTAGACATCATATTTCCCTATATCTATGTTGCAAGAGCCTCGTTTAACACACCTGAATATGCCTTTGGATTCCCCCCTACCTAGGCACATTGACTTGCCTTTCCAAGTTACATTCTACCTTTACCCGAATGTGGTACTCCAATTTCATATGCCTTTGGATTCCCCCCTACCTATGCAAGTTTAGTACCCCTTTGCATGTTGTAACTCATGTTTCTACTTCCCCCATCAAGATCATGGATCCATATCCTCTACATAGAGAAATCCCCATGCTTTCCTCTTGTCATTATGCTAAGCCATTCCTCCAAACTCCCACACAGTTGTTATTTTGGTTTATTCCACTATGCTTCACCTTATATCTATTCACATGTTAAATATCATCCATATTTTAAACCTCCTTTCATAATATTGTTAATGAAGATTCATCCTTGGTTGCTTCCATCTATCAGTGTACATGAGATTCAAAACTATTTGGTTGCATATTAGGCACCTATCCTCTTGCTTGTAACATGTCCAAATTATTTTATTCTTTGTAAAATAATAAACACAAAAGCATCATCAAAATATCACAAACCAAAATAGGGGAATTATCAACACTTGGATTTCTCATTTTCAGCATTAACTCTTCATTTATAGCAACACTCACTATCACCTCTAAAAACTCGCATCCTCACCGAGTCACCTCTATAGTCAATCATTGTCAATTCACCCCTTACTAGTGTCTTAGAATAATCTCATCCCAATACCCCATACAATACCTTTTCACATCACTCACCACTCCTCCATTTGTTGTCATCTTGACTTTTCACCCTAGCTCCTCAATTCATTTTACCATCAAAACCACTATCCTAAACTCTCGATTATCCATGATTGTGTCTTTTCCATATTCTTACAAATTTGTAACCTAGGTTACCCTATTTTCTATGCTCAACTCAGGGAAGTTCTTAATTCTCCTACTCATCATATAACTCATCTACCCATGTCAAACATTCAATTCATTGCATTTATCTACTTATTCCATACTTCATATTGGTTTCTAGGGGTTTCTTGATCCTTATTTTTCATGAACCTTCCCTTATCAACATTAGTTCATTTACTCTATAGGTTGGTATCGATGCCTTAGTACCTTATCCCTCATTTACTTCATTGATGGGAGGCCTTATATCATGCAAGGAGTTTACTTATTTCTCTCTAACTTGATTTTTTCCCACATGATTTATGTCAACTCACTATCACATTACGGAGATTTGTACACATTTTTGGTTGTATTTTTCCAAATTTAGTTGAAGACCCCTAGACTTGTATGGCCCTATTCATCATTTTTTGGAGCCCTCAAGTGGTATTCTCCCTTCAGGTGGTAGTCTACATGTTATGACCCCACATCCTAGCGTCCATCCATTTACTACAGTCCCCTATCCCCCTAGGTGCCATTATTACCTTACATGTGTCCACATGGAAGAAACATTCATTTTCAAATGTATTCATATCTATAATATCTTGCTATGATCTCATATTGTACTTTAATTTGATCAGTTTCATGAGCATGGGAACACCCAACTCATTTGTAAAGAGATTACATATATGTACATCACCTCACTCTTATTTGTTTTGTAAGTGGTCTCTATCACCTCTTCCTAGGTGACCCCCTCACTCCCTCTCTCTAATATAACACTTAGTTAAGAAACATGTGATGTATTTTGGATATACTATATGCTCTTAATCTCACACATCAGGGGGCAATTGTTATCACTGTATTTTTCTTGTCTGTGACATTTAAGTGGAAATACCCATAAACATCACCAATTCAAGTATAAATAACATAGTTTATCCCATGGATATTTTCACCCAACTAAGTAAAGTCAAACCTTTAGTTGATAGTTTCAAGGGTCACATGACATATCTCTCATTACTAGCACCAATCTCACTAAAAAATCTTCAATAGTCACAAGATCCCTATAAAATTGGGATGATTTTAGGGGCTAAATTTCACTCATGGGCTAATTTTCCAAAAACGAGATTCACTATTTTAAAAATGATTCGCCCAAATTCTATAGGATAAAATTATTTTACCTTAAAAATCGCCAAAATTTTATAAAAACTATATAAAATCCTTAGAAATTTGAATATTTTTACAAAAATATTTCCAATCATTTATAGTTGGCATATGAAGGATTAGTAAGATTCGCCAAGGTTTCTACATTTTAAAATAAATTTCCATCCTTAAAATCATCCCTGCTATAAATCCAAAAGCTCAACTACTTAACAACTCTTAAATGACCAAGGACCTATTTAAATGGTGTGGTGGATGAATATAGACCAAGTTGAACCTTCAATCCCATGGATATTTAGTCCTTTGGCCTTCCTCAAGGTCTCATCAAGAAAATGGGCTACCATGACTAAATAGGGAGTATTCACATGGAAGTTTATTCATGATGGGGTTCCAATTCTACCTATAAAAAAATCCATGGGGATGCATTAAGAAGGAGGAATTCAAATAAAAATAACATTGAAGAAATGAAATCAAAGAGTTAGGAATCCATCATCCCTACTCATCCATTTGTATTTTATTTTCTCTCTTTCTATCCATTTTCCATTCAAGGAGGCAATCCACAAGGGGATATGCTACCCAAATACACTAGAGATTGAGATTAAGAACACAAGGAATTCAAAGGACCTTCCCATGAAATGATTTAGAGCCCACTTTATATAATGCATTCTCCTTAGGCAATACACTACATTGTTTTATTTCCTTCAATTGGAATTAAATCAAGCATTTCTCCCCCGAAAAGCAAAATATGTTATTTAATGTTGTGTAATCATTGAATTAATTGTTTAATGATTTCAATACTTTCATTTATGCTTGTAGGATGAAGAAATGACTTGTAAATTTGTCCCCTTTCTGGTAGTTTTCTACTCTTACCTTTACAACAAGTTAATAATGTTTTTGTATACACCATTGCACCAAAACCCCCACACAACTAGTTGTGTAGGAGAAATTTTCCACCCATCCATAGGAATCTAGTGCATATACCACTCCTAAGTTGGTCTACGATTCCACCACGGGGGATTCATCTTGTTGATCAATATATTATAACATTCATTCATAAAGGAAGTTTTAAAATTGTGAGAAATAGGGTCAATATATTGTAGGTATTGGGGGGTGGATGTGGAAAAACATGGGGTTTATAGGTATTGTGGGTATAAAAAAAGGTATTTGGCAAAAATATGTGATATCTATTAATAATGGGGATTTTCTTAATAGGAAATATGTATTTGGAGAGGGCTTCAACAAAAGGATTTTGGGAGGTATTTATCAATATATAATGAAATTAGAGGTATTCTTTAATATCCCATGAAAGCACGTGCTATGTCACATGATTATTGAGTGGAGACCCTGTGGAGTCCACTAGGGAAATGAAACCAATATATAGGCTTCTATCTCACTCAACCCAACCCATTTGTTCCCATTCTTAGATAATTTTCTCATTCTAGAGTACTCCATGCATCTCATCCTACCATCCTTTTATCCCTTACTTATGTCACATTCTTGGTAGCTTCTTCCTTTCTAGGTTGCTATCTCTGGTATAACTCTATTTGAGATTCCCCTTCTTACTTATTATTATTTATTGCTTCCTTGATCATTCCCTTGAAACATCACCTTCAGTTGGTCACCTCCTATAGCCTATAGTTGTTAAACCCATTCTATGGTGAAAATGTCTCCTCTTTCACTTCCTTTACCTTGGTTAATATATTGTTGGAATTAATCCCCTCTATGGTCAAGTTAACTTTGTGTTAATGTAGGTTACCTCCTACGCTCACATCAACTCTTTGTTGATGTATGTTTCCTTTGTTGGACACACCGATCACACTGAGAGGGGGGGTGAATCATTGCAAGGCTAATTTTACTCCTTTACAATAACACCCTAGTTAGAAATCACCATTTACTCATCATCCATTACTTTCATTTATAACAAGTTGTATGTAAACATATATCAGCAACAACTATCATTAATAATCCATCACCACAAGGAACACAAGATATATTTATAAGTTTGTTTTTTAATATGGACTACAATCCTTTAGGTTTTTTCAACAACAATTGAATAGAGCAACAACTCCACATGAGCACCAACTCTCAATGCAAGACTCAACTTGCAAATCGCAACACTAATTGAGAAGAGGAATAAATACACAATAGATATCAATCTATCAATAGGTACGTGACCTATTTATACTACAAATTGTGTATGTATGAGATCTTCCTATACTGAAATAGACGTATGTACATGCTCTTCCTTTTGTCAGCCCGCGTATACTTTCAGAAACTAGGGTTTTTGAAACTTCAACCTTTTGACTCTTCAGATATTTTTTTCCTCTGTCATATCCACTTATGATCTGTCACTGCACTTTTCCTTTCATTACCCAATCTATACCATAACCAATCACAAACATATCTATGCCATCCAACAACCTATGCATTCTCCTCAACCATACACCATCATAGATTATGGATATTCCTCAATCAGAACATATATGAACTACTTAACCAACCATCTACCATATTTAGACATCAATACAACCATACAAAGAATGCCTCAAGCATTCACCAAACCATGAGAAAATATAATCATGAAGATAATATATAACCATACTATATCTTATGTAGAAGATCTGAACCAATAGACCATTGTTTTGGGAACTTGCTTCAGAATTCAGGAACCTGGCACCAACACTTGCTCAATATTCTATAGATTTTCCCTCATGTATGCTCCCTATTATACTTCCATTCCATGTATGTATACACCATATTTTACTGATAGCCCACATACTTACACACCCTATTACACTGATAGCCCGCATACATCTCAAAAACTAGGGTTTTTCAGTATTTCTGAAACTCCAAAACTTTCTCCATCAATACCTCAGACTTACGAAACTTTTGATTCGTCCATGAGTACTTGCAATGAATATTTCACCAAGAATAGATATTCAATATACTCAAGAGATTCACATCCACAAGAGACCTTTTCTCTCTTATTTATACTTCTCCAAGCTGCTTCCAACTCTAACCAACTTCCTTCTTTTAGGGGCTAACCCACTTCTAACCAATTTGTCCACTTCTAACCCACTTTTCTAGAAATAGTAAATTCTCTACGTCTAGTTGCAACTAATTTATTTTTAATTGTTTTCTTTTTGGAACCACTTAACTCGTGACTAACCATTTTGACTAGTCAAATTTCTTCTAGGAGCTTCTAGAATAATTTGAATTCTTTGACCTTCTAGGGCCTTCTAGACAACACACGAGGGTTCTCCAACTTCACATTGCCATAACTCTCTAACTGTGAGGACTAATGTGATGTTCCACATATCAACGAAAATGGCATGATGAGCACCATCCATATAGAATAGTCTCACTTACAAATCCATGGATCTTAATTACAATATTCCACAATCAATCCTTGGGTTCCTTAACCACACATCTAGGATGACTCAACCACTTAACCATTTGGACTTCACAAAGCATATTCCTATGAGGGCTTTCACCATAAAGGGGCCACTTTGGATTTCATCCATTTGGTACTTCCTATCAGCTATGAAAAGACAAAAATGGCCAACCTTTACATCATCCTTCCTATACATCAATCCATGACAATGCATCACTATGAAACCACTTGACATATATTACATGAATGACAACATAGGCCATAAATCAATACATCAATGATACAATGAAAATGCTTGAGATCAACTCTTTTATATCAATCCTTTGAAATCAGTGAAAACATAATGCAACAATCTCCCCCTTTGGCATTGATGGCAATACCAACATTGATGTTAACACCAATCATTGATGGCAACATGAAAAAATGGAAATTCTCTTCATCAATATTCATCTCAATCACATTAATGTGACTATCTCTCCCCATTTGACATCAATGGAAAAGGGTAGTTCTCTCCTTGGGGCTGCTCCCCCTTCTCGAACTCTCCTTGGGGTTGCTCCCCTTATCTGGATGCCTTTGAGCTTCCTCTGAATAATCTCTCCCATTTTGAACAAGTGATATCACTCTAATGCAATGATGAATACATATCTCTCATGCTCCCCCTATGACCATCACTCCCCCTGGAAACATGCCTCTTCAAGCATCTAAATCTCCAAGAATCTATCTCTGTACCCTGCATCTGATGAATATCTCCTCCTTGAATCATGGGAAGAAGAATAACTCCTCTTGTGAGTGTCTCCCCTTGTATTCTCTGCAAGATGAACAATATGTTGCTACTGTAATCTTCTTCTGTTGTAAATGCTACTGCTCAAATAGAACATAGGTCAACTTCTTAATAATTATTTTCTCTTCCTATGATGATCCTTGGACTTGTCCATGCATTACACTTGTGTGATACCATACTTCACGAAGAAAAAATATATTTCAATAGTGAATAGAGAATCATGAACAAAACATCAACCATGTACATCCTGTGCCTTACCATGTTCCAACCATGCACATCAACATCGTACAATAAGATCTCATCATTGAAGTATATGTTCCAAGAATATGTGCCAAAAAGTGTACCAAGCATAAATCAGGACCATCAATAAGTGCCTCTATCAATGTACTAAAAATATCATCAACATGTCAACCATGTGCCTCAAACAAGTTTCATATCACATATGATATGCCTCTATCATAAACCAAGTGCCCCAAACCATGTGTCAAGATATGTATCTCAATCATCAAGCCTCAAATAATGTACCAACCAAGCACTACAACAAGTGTCTCAACTATCCCATACATCATGTACCAAAGTATATGCTAAACAAATAATACCAATGATGTACTTTAACCAAGTACTATCACCCACAATCATATACCATCTATAAGTGCATCAACCATGCACCAAACATGTATCACCATCGGTACCAAGAAAGCACATCACCCATGCACTAAACCTCAATAAGATGAACCAAAACCAATATGTGTTCCCATACATGTATGCCATATCAACCATAAACCATGTGCCAATCAAGTTCCTCTACCAAACAACCAAATATGTATCAATCATGCATCATATGTAGATCAATCTATGACTCATCAATGATGTACAACATAATCACCTTATCAACTACATGTTCCAATATGTAACTCAACTACATGCCAAATGCATGCACCAAGACATCCAACAAGTATGAATCTAACAATACATCATAAGAAATATCAATGGAGCTCACATATTTACCAGTCATGTACCATGACATATCTACCTCAAAACCATTCACTACAACGCGTACGAAGTAGTCAGTAGTATCTCTAAACATGTACCAAAAGTGTGTCTCAATAGATCAATGATATCCCTAGCTAGCATCACATCATCATGATATATCTCATAACCAATGTGTCATAGCTTCACTATCATAACCAACACTGTTCCTCAATAGAAATGGCCTCAATCCATACTCTAGAGTTAGTATCATGCATCTAGGATAGGCATCAATCATATGATTCAACACTCAACCATATGTCATCACCATACATACATTAAACATGCATGAAACCATACAATCATGAAAACCTGCAACAAACCATGTCAGACCTTGAAAAACAGAGTTATATCATCAAATCATGATGCACCTCATCTGCATAGCCTTCTTTTCCAGGATTTTACCACAGATACACAGCCCATTACACAGACATCTCGCGTATGTACGCGGCATATCTATAGGTCATCTTGTGTATGTATGTGACTTCTTCCATAGGATCCTATGTATGCTTCTAAAAATATCAAGCTTCAGCTTGCCTCATGGTTGCCTTTCTATTTTGGTTTTTCAGTCTTCTTCACCCACCTCTGAAGGTGTATCAACTTCTCAGAACTTGAGCTCTGAGCTTCCATATTTCCAACATTGTCTTCCTTCCTAGCTTCATGTGTTCTTATTGTCATGCTATATGAATCACTCTTCATGGACTGTCTTCTTGTGTTCCAACAATCCTGGGATTTGTGGCCAAGCCCACTATAGCTATAGCATCTCATGGTGTGACAATGAGCAACAATGAGTCCCACTTGATTAGATCTCCAACAACTTAGGGTATCATGAAACCTTCCATTATCTTTCCTTGCACAATGTCTACAATCCAAAGCTTTGTGACCATATTCATTACATGAGTAGCAGTGACCATGAAAAACATTTTCATAACTTTGCTTTGGTGTCCACCTTGAGGGTGTTTCTCTTTTGAATTTTCTTGGATGTGTAAAGATGTCTTCTTGATGTCTTCCTTGCTTTGTGCAGATGGTTTAATTGCAACATTGCTTCCACCCTTTGAGAGTGAAGGACTTACCTTATACTTCTTAGAAGTGCTAGCTTCAATATGTGTAACTTCCTTGTTGTATCCAAGACCTTATTTATCATTTGGAGTTCTTTGGATATCTAGGATCTCATCCAATATTTTTGAGTTGTTCATGAAATTTATTTCTAAGATCGACAAATTCAGCTTCCAACTTATGGCACAACTCTTCCTTTTCATTTACTTGATTCTTCAATAGTTCCTCTATTCTTTTGGCTTCTTCAATTTTGGTCATAAGATTCACATTAACTTCAAGACTTTTGCTAAGCTCATCATCTACCTTCTTCTTTTATTCTATTTCATTATTTATTCTTTTGATCTCTTCTTCTTTTTCTTCCAATTGAGTATTTTTACTTTCGTCTTGTTCTTTGAACATAGTATTTAGTTCCTTGACATGCTTTGGGTATATTTCTAGGACTTCATTAATGCATTTTTCAAGATACTCAGAAGCAATTGAATAACGTCCTATTTCCATGCTAACATCACCTAATTCAAATAAAAAATTTTCTTTAAACTTCAACAACTCTTCTTCTTCATCTACACAAACTTCTACTATATTTTCATCTTCATTTGTAAGAGAAATTTCAACTTCACTAGGATCATTATCATCAGAATATTTTGGAGAGTCTTTACCTTCATTGTCCTTGATGGAATTTTCTTCTTTGTCTTTATATACCTTCTCTAACTTCAACTATATATCCGTGGTAGAAGTACATTCTCTCATGGTTTCTTTGACAAAACTTGAGAGTCCATTGAAAATGGTCTTGAGAGATAATGCATCATTTTTCTTTTCTTCCTTTTGTGCTACAAACTTTGACTTATTATTCAAGGCAATTGATCCACCAATAGTTTCATTCCAAATACCTTTTCCTTTTTCCTTCAAAAACCCTTTCATTTCTATTCTCCATGTCAAGTAATTTGTCTCATCAAAGAGGGGAACTTCATCTGCATGTTCATCCATTTGTGTGTCCATGGATATCCTTCAATCTTGCAAGGATTATGATGAAGGCCTTCTCTGATACTAATTGTTGGACACACTAACCACACTAAGAGGGGGTGGGGGGGGTCAATCAGTGTAGGTATCTTTTAACTCCTTTACAAAAAACCTTAATTAGAAATCAACATTTACTGATCATTAATTAATTTCACTTATAACAAGTTGTATGTAAACATATATCATAAATAGATATCATCAATAAGACATCACCACAAGGAACACAAGGAACGCAATATATATGTATAAGTTTCTTTTATATTACATACTAAAATCCTTCGGGATTTTTCAGCAACAAATGAATAGAGAAACAACTCCACAAGAGCACCAACTCTCAATGCAAGACTCAACCTGAAAATCTCATCACCAACTAAGAAGAGGAATCTATTCTCAACAAATACCAATCTGTCAACAAGTACGTGACCTGTTTATACTACAGCCCGCATATGTACATGACCTTACTATACTGCAACACATGTATGTACACACTCTTCCTTTTGTCAGCCTTTGTATACTTTCAAAAACTAGGGTTTCTGAAACTTCAACCTTCTGGTACTTCAGATCCTTTCTTCTTTTGTCATATCCACTTATGATATGTCACTGCACTCTTCCTTTCACTACCCAATCTGTACCATAACCAATCACAAATATATCTATTCCATCCAACAACCTATGAATTATCCTCAACCATACACTATCACATTTATGGATATTCCTCAATTATAATAGATCTGAACTACTTAACCAACCAGCTACCATATTTAGACATCAATACAATCATACAAAGAATGCCTCAAGAATTCACCAAACCATGAGAAAATCTAAGAATAAAGACAATATAACCATACCATATCTTGTGTAGTAGATATGAACTAGTAGATCAATGTTCTGGGAACTTGCTTCATGTTACGAAGAAAATCTCTCTATGGATAGGGGTAAACCACAATAGACGGAAATGACTATAGAAATAAACTCTATTCTCAAGTATTCTATATAGAAAAATATGATAGCAACACAAGATAAAAGGCCTACCTCATCTATACGTTTGATGAATTCCACCGTTGAGCACTTGACCCAAAGCAATATACTTGCAACTAGTCCTCAACAACCAAGAAAGGAAAGAATATGGTAATAATATATGATGTTAGCACATTCAATAGCATAAACAATTAATATACATAACAAATATACCCATGGAATAATAATTAAAATATTTGCAAGATATCAATTGGACGGGAAAAGAGTATTTCTATTAATATATGATTAGCATAAGTGAAAAAGTTATAGACTTTCGTGCCGGCACGATTCAGAACCGAGAAACTAAGTTCCTTCTAGCTGGGCCTCCACCACTTCAATCCTCCACCAATGAAAATCTCATAGAAGAGAGACAATGAAGTTCTTAATCAATAAGGGAAGAGATTGGGGGTTGAACACTGTGTTCAGACTTAAAGGACAAAGGGATGCAAACTCAATATGAAGTGAATAATTTCTCTAGAGTAACTTTTATCTCAAAGTTGAATTCTTTCTCCTCTTTTCCATGGCTCTGAATTGGCCCATTTATAGCCTTCAAATGGAACTGAAGAGCCAATTCGAATATTTCTAGTATATGGAAGGCCAAGGATCTCCTGTCGTGACATGGAACATTTTTGGGAACAAATCCCAATGTACACAGCCTATAGTGGTGCATCCTGTGCATACACATGTTGTATAGTAGAAAATGTGCATACATGTGGAAAACATGTATTTTTAGCTTTGGGATTTTCCAAAAGGGATGAAAAGTCTGCATAGGGAAATGGAAAAAGTCCCTTTGTGCAAGATTGCGTAGGGTGAGGAAAATATTTCTATAACAGATGCCCCCTAATGTGTGCATTCAGAGGAGTATTTGTGATGGATGAAATACATTATAAAAACCCAGAATTGGAGTGATGGGGAACTAGCTGGAAGAACTAATTTCTCATTACATTCTGCACTGACTTTGCATACATGGCTTCCAATTTGAATTACACTACAGATCCAGGTAAAAATATACCAAACAACTGTCTGTGGCCATGAATAGGCTAATACAAATGCGGTTACATGCCATAGGCTGTCATAGTCACTAACAAGGCCTAGTAGAACCATTCTCAAAATCAATCTGAAGATATTTGTATACAATGGAGTACAATCTGATCTCCCATGATAACTGAAGTCATATAGGTACTGGTCCAATGAAAAGTAAGCAACAACTCAGGAAAGATGTGACCACATACTGATGTCTTCAAGTCTTCTACACAATCCTCCAAAGGTGAAAGTCTATATCATGTGAATAAAGGAGTTGAGGTTGAACACAATGAGACATCGTTTGATTATCGGTCATTGAGGTATACCATTAACAAATGTGAGACAACCTACCGATAATGAAATTAGGTATCAAGGCACCAAGTACATTCTCACAAGTGTGAATAAAGGATTCAGGTTCGAACACTTGAAGAATCCATCAATCAGGATACATTGATGTATTCCCAACTATCAATGGTGAGAGAACCTGCCACTAATGACTAGACTCAAGGTACTCATAAGACTCTAGGTCTCGTTTCCAGAATAGATGAGCTAAAGTCGATGGAAGGAGACCTACTAAAAGGAGATAATTAAGGAATCTCTCATTATTCATCATGAGGTACAAAGTAGGAGCTTCATGATTCAGAGGAAACTAGACAAAGAACATGTTCACGAACCAACGATCCTGTGTGTCTTTCGTGTGTGCCAAGTGAAAGTGGTACACGAAAAATACCCTTTGAATAGAAGCCAATGAGGAAAATTGGTGACAAAGGTGAGGAAACCCCCAATAAGGCTAACTGCATCCAAGACATTGCACGAATCCCAATGTGTGAATAAATGTCTTTCCATCGAACACAAGGAAAACCACCCTGTCAACGACCAATGATGAAATGTCGACTACTGGGTTCAAGGTTACCTACCAATGATGAAAGTAGGACTAGGGTGTGTGATAGGACTGTTATCTCTCAGTTTGTAGTTTAGGTCAAATGTCTAAAGGATAAGGGTCAAACTGGCGAAACAGGAACCTTCCCCACCCAATGTCACCACAATGGGGAGGTTGTTTCTATTTAGGGAGGTTAGCCCAGGGGAGACATCCCTGGTAACCTAGGGTTTTGAAGAGGCTGAGATATAAGGTCAGATTTAAAGTTTCCCCTTCACAGGTTACCACCAAAATCAAAAGGTTCGACTAATCATCCAATAATGAAGTATTGTCCCAAATGAGAACACCTGCCCATAACAAAGAAACAAAAGAAAAATATATATGCAGGCTATATGCAAAGGGTTAGCACTTCATATGACCATATGATATAATTTAAGCAATGTAAAGTAATAGATATCAATGAGATCAATGTTTTGTCAATTATCTATGGAAAGAGAATTAATTCATCGATAACTATCAAGATGACAAAGCCAACAATGTATTCAATCAACACTTCCATCAATAAATGCTTTAGATCATCACTCAATTGCTTGTAAAATTCAAAAGCTTGCTGCATCAAAAATATCCAACTATGATGTCAGCCTTAGTTAGGGTTAGAGTTAGTTAGTTAGGGTTTCAATATTTAGAGTTTAAAGAGTTGTTTTGAACACTAGGAATTCGACGCTAGAGTCTAAGGATCAGTGCCTAAAGGGATAATGGAGTCAACAAGTGATGGACGCAAGAGTTGAAGGGTAAAAATTTTCGGAGGACTAGAGGGTAGGTTTTCAAGGTGTTTCTAAAGCAGGGCCTTGAAATCGAAAACCCTAAGAGAGAGAGAGTTACTAGGTGTTGCAAAGGCAAGGCCTTGTGCTCTCTCCTCTTTCTCGACAAACGGCTAGCACAATAAGGAGATTTTAACCAAGACAAGAGGTTTCGATGGGGGGGACGTTGCTAAAACAAGGTCTATCAGCAAACCCTAGATTGGTACAACCCTAGTGTAGTAATCCTAGGCAAAGGACGTCTCACTCTTCTTGGCTTCAAACAGGTATGAGTAGCTTGAGGAATGAAGAAAATAAGTGTAGCTAAGGCTAGGCTCTATTTTCTTATTCAATGGTTTAAGGTTTCTTTGTTAGGGGACATGAGACAAAAAACTACTTGTGTGGTTGTCCCCTAGGGTTTTGATTCAACAATTATATAAGTAAAATGCAAGAGATTTAAACTACAACCATTCAAAGAGAAGTTTTGTAGAAAAAACACTTAGAATTCATGAAGAAATAGCCAAGCAAACCCTAGTTGTAACACCTTCCTTTCAAAGAAACACCATAAATGCTAAGAAAACTCCTCCTTCAAGAGTTGTGCCTCACTATTTCAGCCAAACAACGCCAATAGGGCGCTAAAAATCAGATCTCACAAGAGAGTGAGTTGTGTTATCTTTAAAATGAGGGAAAACATCCTCAATTTATATCATCTGATGACCTTTAATTTAAAAATTAGGTCATTAAAACAACCGACAAGGATGAATACTAAAATCATGTTGTTTTTACATTTAACTGCTAAATAAAAGCCTAAATGAGCAATAAGCAGGACGTCTAGCCTCTTTGAGGGAGACATTGGCCCTTTTTAGGGAAAAACTCAGCACTAGAAGGCAAACGTTGGCCCTCTCTGGGCCTCCAATATCTGCCACACATGCCAAACTGCTTTGTTAAGGTACTGCTCACTGGAGGTGATGTCATGGCTCCTAGATGACGTCTTGGGGCATCAGAAAGCACACGTTCCACCTACAGTGGGTCAATCCCCCTAGGTTGGGCTCAACCAAGGCATCCTGGATGATAACGTCCTCCTTCTTCTCTCGTGCAAAGGCTTGATTAATCATTGTCCTGTCTCTACCCCTGATGAGGTCTCAACAACCATTTGATGTTATCTTCAGCCCCATGGAGGTCCAAATTGATCATCTCCCCATGTGTACCAGTCCACCTGGTACCTGTCTGTTGGGTATGGTCCTGCACATCAAAAACTTTGCCCTCCATGGGCTCATTAGTCCTCGGGATCATATAAATGTCAATCATATTTCATCATCAATTTTATCAAATGCATGCATGAGACCCCTAACATATCATCTAATAGCTCAAAGACATTACACTGACCTACTATACAAAGATGAAGAAAAAGACAAGGTAACCTATTGGGACAACATCCATAAGAAAAGGAAAGTTCCTAAAGGATATCATCCAAGCCATGTAATACGAGGTGGTGTGGTCTAAGGATGCCCAGACATAGTGAAAACCGGGGGTGGATATTATCCGTGGGTGCCTTTGTAGGAGGTGAGTTGTACCTGTCATGGATGCAATTCTTTCCAAGCCCTTTATTGCCTTTATTCTTTCTTTTATTCATTTCTTTTTCTTTCTTTTTATTTCAAGGTCTAACTAGAGGACACTGCCTTGGAGTGGTGACCAGAGCTGACAGTGTTACCCATGAGTAGTTTCGCAGAAATGATAAGGTTGGCTCGTGATCTCTGGCATAAACCTGGCAGACCTGCTCACACTCGAATGGGGCATCAACAACAAAGGTGGGGTGGTACTGCCACCCCACAAATATAATATATATATGTATATGAAACAAAGTAATCAATATGCATATGAAGAAACAAGCTAACATGAAATGCAGATGGTATAATACACAGAAAATGCCTACCTACTTATACTTACCTGTACAGTCATGTGTCTAGGGGGTAGTAACACTTGATATGTAAAGCGTTTACTAGCAGTTTCAGAATCTCTCCTTCCATTGTCTCTAGGTTGAAGGAATTTGTACTTGCACGACTCTCGATCTTATAAGGGCCTCCCCATAGGCTGTCAAAATTTTTGTGCATGCTAGGCTTCTCTTTCCTTTTATCCCACAGCAGGACAAGATCTCCTTTGGTGAAACTTGTTTCCTTGGCTTTGTGATCAAAAGTGTTCTTTATCTTTTCTTGGTTCCTTGTCATTTGACCCAAGGCATTTCTTCGTGTTTCATCTAAATCTATCAGCTGATTTATTCTTCCTTGGATTGCCTCCATATCTGTGGGGTATTGTTGAGCAAATCGAAGGATAGGGATTTGGAGGTTCACGGAAATTTTTGCTTCAAGTCCATATACCATCTCAAAAGGAGTTTTCCCTGTGGAAGTTTTTGTTGTTATTCGATCTGCCCATACTACATATTTTATTTTACTATCCCATGACTTCTTATTTTCTCCGACAACCTTTTTTAGGATATTCATGAGGTTCTTGTTGGTTGATTCTGCCAATCCATTTCCTTGTGGGTAGTAGTTTGAGGAATGGGATAGTGTAATGTCATATTTGAAACAAAATTCTACTAGAGCGTTGGAGCTAAAAGCTTTGGCATTATCTGTAGTGATCTTGGAAGGGATGCCAAACCTAGTTATGATCCGATCTTCCAAGAAGTTCATGAAAACTTCCTCAGTGGCCTTCTTTGTAGGAATTGATTCAACCCATCTAGTGAAATAATATGTAGCTATTAAGATCCACCGATAGCCATTACTCGAATTATCTTTGAATTCTCCAACAAAATCCAAACCCCATTGCTGAAAGGGTTCCTCCACTACTACTGGTTTCAAAGGCTGTGTCGGAAGTCTCGGTTTGTCGGAGAAGTATTGGCAAGGTTGGAAAGATCGAACATGCTGATAAGTATCTGAAAAGAGTGATGGCCAATAATAACCGACCCTCAAGATCTTATGGGCAGTGGTACGAGCAGCAAAGTGTCCACCACAATGCCCAAAATGCAATTCTTCCAACATCTTCTTGGCTTTGTCTTTGTTTACACATCGAAGTATGATGCCATCAGGATTCTTCCACCCAAGTCCATCCTTAGTCAAGCAGTACTTCATAGCCTTCAATCTCAAAGCCCTTCTCTTGTAATCCACCAAATGATCAGGGCAAGACAAGTTCTTTAGATAATAAACTATATCGGAATACCACTCATCATGTTCTAGTTCACTGATCATTACATTCACTTGCTCATTCTCACCCATATGTATGGCTTCTTGATTGATTTTAGTCAACATTTGGGCCATACCTTTCCCCTTTATTATCTTGGTGGGTTTTATTTCTAAGTCATACTCCTGGATTTTGGAAACCCACTTTCCTCGAGTACCCATACAGTCTTGTTGTGATAAAACATCCTTCATGACTGGGTATGGGACATAAGCCTTGATCTTATTGTAACTGATGTAGTTCCTAAAATGTTTGAGGGATTTGACCAAGGCATAGAATTTATTTTCTATAATAGAGTAGTTCAATTATGAATCTCTTAGGACTTTGCTCATAAAGGCTACGGGATGTTCATAGTTATTAGCATCCTTCTGCATCAAGACACCTGCAATAGTATCCTGAGATGCAAATGAGAAAATTATGAAATCTCACGAAAAATCAAGACTAATCAGGATGGGGGCTTGAGAGATGGAATTTTTAATATCCTCAAAAGATTTTTTGGTCTCATCTCCCCACCTGAAAGCAACATCCTTTTTTAGCAGAGCGCTTAATGGTTTTATCCTTTCAGCAAAATTAGGCACAAATCTGCAGATGAAGTTGATTTTTCCGAGAAAATATTGTAGGGATTTCTTGTTGACTGGAGGGCGGACATCCTTTATTGATTGGACTCTTTCGGGATCAATGGAGACTCCCCCTGGTGAGGCTATGTGTCCCAACAATTTTCCTTCATCAATCCCAAAAACAGACTTCTTAGGATTCAGTGAGATACCATACTTTCTGCATCGTTCAAAAACAATCATGAGGTGGGAGAGATGGTCTTTCCTATCCTTGGATGCAACTATGAGGTCGTCTTGGTAAATTTCTATGATTTTTTGTATAAGGTCCCTAAAGGAAAAATACATTGCTCTCTGAAAAGTGGCACCAGCATTCATGAGACCAAACAACATTCTCAAGTACATAAAAGTTCCCCAAGGTGTAGTGAATGCAGTCTTGAGTTGATCCTCCCTTTTGATTAAAACTTGGTTGTATCCTGAGAACCCATCCAGCATAGACATCATCCTTGCCCTTGTGACCCGCTGAAGAAAATGTTCCATGTTTGGGAGGGGATAATTATCCTTTAAAGACAACTGGTTGAGGTGGCGGAAATCGACACATGGGCAGATATCACCATTTTTCTTCTGAACAACTACAAAGTTTGACATCCAAGAAGAATACCTGATAGGGGATATGATACCAGCGTCAACCATCTTTTGGAGTTCCTTTTGTATCTGGCCTGCCAACTTCGGGTTGATATGCCTTAGCTTTTGTTGGAATGGCTTGGCTCCTTCTACCAAGGGTATAGCATGTTGGATGACATCCCCTCTATAGGCCTTTAAATCATCATAGTTCCAAGCAAAGGTGTCTCTAAACTCTCTAATGAGCTCTAGTATTTCCTTCCTCTCTTTCTCGGTGGTCCCCTTTCCTATATTGACCATTCTCAGATCCATATCTATACCGATATTGAATTCCAAGGCTTCCTCAGCTTGCTTATTGGTTCTTTTTCCTTTGAAAACAAGGACTACAGTATCATGTGGTTCTGAGACAAACTGAGGGTATGGCCGACATGCAAAGTCAAGAGTTCTAAGGAATGGTCGACATAGGTTGATAGAATTCCTTTCAACAAGAGCATGAGACATATGGAAGACTACGACAACATAGAATTGTTGGAAGATTGGTTGTTGTCATTGATGTCAACCCTAGTCATGGGTTTTGGACCACAATATTGATGAAGTTATTTGGACATGAAGGAAAATGCACATGTATATACAACACCCATGGATGGATAGTATACATCATGCTCTTTCCGGTGGTATGTGGAACGTCACGTGGATCCTCATGGTTGAGGAGAAATGAATTTTTGAAGATGACAAAGTGAATTGTACATGTAGGCCCTGAA
>JASDQU010307801.1:3613-14735 GCA_032191745.1 Picea mariana
CTGAAAAATTATGAACAAAGAAATAACCTTCTAGCAGATTTAACCATTTATCTAGGGCATCTGCATCTATTTGACCTTCAAATATGGGAATATCAAAATTAACCTGTACCTTGAAGGGAAAGGTGCCTCTAAAGTGGCTTCTTGATGAAGATGCACCTAGTTCTATCGGTAGGCGTTGAAGGATGTGGGAAAAATTCTCCATCATTTCGTCCCTCTGTCGCGTGAGAGCTTGCTCAAGCAACAGACTGATAGGATCGTCTGCTCCATCATTTTTATTTTCTTCCTCCATTGAGGGTTTCTTGGGTGTGCGAGAGCGATTTTCCTCAAGAGAGATAAGCTCGAGACCCAACTTTCTATACTTGGACCTCGTTGAGGACATGCACTGAAAAACGATCAAGAGCAGCCTACTCTRATACCAMTGATCTGGATTATTTTCGGCATGAAATGAGAGCAGAGATATAACATAGAAATATTCAGAGATATTGCAAGAGAGACAACAATATAACAGAGATATAGCGGAAATATAAAAAGATTCACAGATATACAACAATACACGATTTCTATTAATGAAATAAATATACAGAGACTGTAAAAGTATAGAGTGAAAGACTCGCTAGAATGGTGGTAGCTTATCTCTGAGAAGAGATGTGACGGCTACTCGCATCTGTGAGAAGATGATTACAATGAGGCTCTAGAGGCCTTTTTACAATAAAAGGGAATGCCAAAAATCTTATACATCTAGAAACCTAACCCTAGGAGATGAAGCGCCAAAAGTCATGTGGGCCCCGTTTGGGTAAGTGAGTACATCAACTTCCCGGGGTCGTAACTTTTGCATACAATCTTTGTTTTAGGCGTGTGATAGATCGTTTGAAAGGTATTGTCAAGGAGATTCATTTTGAGGGCTCAATCATGCCTTTGGCTATCATTGAGAACCTCAATCTTGAAAAAACTTCATTTGGACCCTCAAAATGGCCCCGGAAGTTAAAACCTGCTAAAAATAGTAAATTGCCAAAATGGCCAGAAAACTGTTTTGAGCCATTTGGAAATGCTGGGTGGCCACCAATATCCACCTGGATCATCACGCCTAGTGATGTTCACACAGGGGAGTTGCCGAAAGGACCTGTGGATCAATAAACAAAGATTCCAGTAGGGAATTGAAGAGTCAATTCGACTCAAGGGCAGGAATTAGAACGATCCTGTAGCGGACCTTGACCTGAGGGCTGATAGAGGGTTGGGGGTCTACATCAAGTGGTATCAGAGCGTAGAAATATTTCTTTACTTTCTGTAGTAGGGAAAAGAAAGATTCACCATGCCATTGAGAAGAAGAGATAGGAAAACACCCGATCCGCCGGAGGAGAGGGAAATGCCAGGACAAAGGGGTAGGCAGGTGCCAAATCCAGCCATGGAAAGAGAGATGCATNTAGGGAATTGAAGAGTCAATTCGACTCAAGGGCAGGAATTAGAACGATCCTGTAGCGGACCTTGACCTGAGGGCTGATAGAGGGTTGGGGGTCTACATCAAGTGGTATCAGAGCGTAGAAATATTTCTTTACTTTCTGTAGCAGGGAAAAGAAAGATTCACCATGCCACTGAGAAGAAGAGATAGGAAAACACCCGATCCGCCGGAGGAGAGGGAAATGCCAGGACAAAGGGGTAGGCAGGTGCCAAATCCAGCCATGGAAAGAGACATGCATAACATACACGCCAGACTTGTGGATGTGGAAATAAAATAGAGGCGCATAGCCGGTGTTGGAGATGTTAGTGATTTTGAAAGTGAAGATGAAGATGGACATGAAGGAGAAGAAGTTGAAACAAATGAATGCCTACTTAGGGCTATTGCAAGAATGAGTGCTAGGGAAAAAATGGACATTCCAGTATATGAGGGAAACCTGGATGTTGAAGAACTTCTAGACTGGATTAGAGCTCTGGACATGTATTTTGACTATGAAGATGTCGAGGAAGACAAGAAGGTCAAACATGCTGTCACAAGATTGAAAGGACATGCATCATTGTGGTGGGATGAACTACAAGATGATAGACGCTGTAAAGGCAAGCAGAAAATCAAGAGTTGGGATAGATTGGTCGCGAAGATGAAGGCGAAATTCATACCCAAAGATTATCAAATCACTGTGTTTCGAAGGATGCAGAATTTGAGACAGAAGCTGATGTCAGTGAAGGAGTACACTGAAGAGTTATACAAGTTAAACATCATAGCAGGTCATCGCGAAAGTGATGATGAAAAGGTTGCCAGGTATATGAATGGTCTGAGATACGACATTCAGGATGAGATGAGCATGATGATCATTCGGACCATAGAAGATTCTTATCAGATGGCTCTGAAGGCTGAAGAGAATATGAGGCAAAAAAATTGTCCAAGATAGGAATCAGAAGCCTAAGGAAGAGTGGAAGAAACCTCAACCTCAAACTGAGAGAGGTGGAAGCTCACAGAGAAGGCAGTATACTGAACAGAGAGGACAGTTTGTTGATAACAACACTTTTCCTTGCACTAGAGGAAGAGGAAGAGGCAGAGGTGGAGTAATAAAATGCTTCACATGTGGAAAGAATGGACACAAATTGTATGAATGTCCAGATAAGAAGAAAGGAGGCGAGACTCACATTGACGAAGCACAAAGGCGGAATGTTGAGACAAAGGATGCTGAAGGTGGAAGATCACTAGTGATGAGGAAGGTTCTCTTAATACCAGAAGAAGAGGCGGAGAATCCAGTGCAAAGGAACAATCTTTTTCGGACCGCTTGAAAGACCAAGGACAAGGTATGCAAGGTCATCGTGGACAGTGGTAGCACAAACAATCTCATTTCTACAGAGATGGTAGAAAAGCTAGAGTTGGAGACTATTGAACATCCAAGTCCATATAGAGTTTCATGGCTACAAAAAGGACATCAGGTAAATGTCACTAAACAATGTTTAGTTGAATTTAAGATAGGAGGATGTAACAATAAGATATTGTGTGATGTCATTCCCATGGATGTTTGTCATCTATTGCTAGGTAGACCATGGCAATATGACAGGAATGTGGTTCATGATGGGAGGAAGAAAACATACACCCTAGAGAAGAATGGGAGAACTCACATGTTGTTTCCGATTAAGGAAAAAGAGGTGAAACCTGAAGTAAGCAACACTGTACTTCTCATGAGTGGGAAGGAACTTCTTGAGGAGGTTAATAAGAAGGAAGATCCACAATTCATTGTGGTCAGGAAACCTAGAATTGTTTTGACCAACACAAGAGTGGATGATCTACCAGAGGAGATCCAGAAGTTACTGGAAGAATTTGATAACATAGTAATGGATGAACTACCTCGTTCATTGCCACCTATTAGAAGTATAAGTCATCATATTGATCTCATACCTGGAGCTAGTTTACCAAACAAAGTAGCGTATAGACTGACATCGCAGGAGAATGAATAGGTCAAGAGACAGGTCTAGGATTTAATGGACAAAGGGTTGGTTAGAGAAAGCTTGAGTCCATGTGCTGTTCCGACAGTACTCAGTCCAAAGAAATATGGAGGCTGGAGAATGTGTACAGACTCAAGAGAAATTAACAAGATTACCATCAGGTACAGATTTCCATTGCCAAGGATGGACGATTTGATGGATTTCTTGAACGGAGCAATTTTTTTTTCAAAGATTGATTTGAAAAGCGGATATCATCAAATTCGTATGAGAGAAGGAGAAGAATGGAAGACAACATTCAAGACCAATGAAGGGTTATATGAATGGATTGTTATGCCGTTTGGCTTAAAAAATGCGCCGAGCACTTTCATGAGATTGATGAATGAAGTCCTGAAGGATTTCATCGGAAACTTTTTCATTGTGTATCTTGATGACATACTGATTTTCAGTAAAATAGAGGTAGAGCATCTGAAACATTTGGCTATAGTGATGAAGAGGCTACATCAAGAGAAGCTTTTGATAAACATGAAGAAATCCTCATTCATGAAGACAAGGCTCATTTATTTGGGGTTTGTTATTTCTACAGACAAGTTGAAGATGGATCCAGATAAAGTGGAGGTGATTAAGAATTGGCCATCGCCAAAGAGTATCTTTGAAGTTAGAAATTTTCACGGATTGGCTAGTTTCTATGGAAAATTCATCAGGAATTTTAGTGGAATTAGTGCACCAATGATGGACACAGTGAAGAAGAGACACAAGTCTTTTCACCGGACATAAGAAGCTGAAAAAAGCTTCAATTTGTTGAAAAGGAAAATCACAGAACAACCAATTTTGGTGTTGCCGGATTTCAAAAAGACATTTCAAGTAAAATGTGATGCAAGTGGATTTGCAATAGGGGTAGTCTTGAGCCAAGAGTATAGACCGATAGCATACTTCAGTGAGAAGCTGAACGAAGCCAAAATAAAATACTCCATGTATGACAAGGAGTTCTATGCTATTATTCAGGCATTGAAGAAATGGAGACACTACTTGATTCCTAAGGAGTTTGTTTTATACAGTGACAATCATGCTTTGCAATTTGTGACTCAATAGAAGAAGTTGAATCAAAGACATGTTAAATGGGTTGAATACATGCAGAACTTTACTTTTGTAATTAAGCATATTTCTGGAACTGCTAAAAAAGTTGCTGATGCTTTGAGTAGGAAATGTTTGCTATTGCAGGAGTTCAGAGTCAAAACTTTGGGTTTTGATGATCTCAAGAACATGTACACAGATGATCCAGACTTCAAAGAGGCATATGAAGTAGATGAGAATCCAATTCTCAGGGACAGAAGTCAATGGAAAGAATACATGATCCAAGAAGGATTACTGTTTAAGGGTAATCAACTTTATATTCCAAAATGCTCCATGAGAGAGAATTTACTGGAGGAGAAACACAATGGAGAATTGGCCAGGAATTTCGGTCATGAAAAGATGTTCTCAAAGTTAAATGAGTCATATTTTTGGCCAGGAATGAGAGTAGATGTAAAAATATTCATGGACAGATGTAGGAAAGAGGCAAAATGCAGGATTATATCAACAGTTACCCATACCAGAGAGGCCGTGGGATGCAATAAGAATGGACTTCATATTGGGGTTGCCGAGAACACAAAGAGGGTTTGAATCGATCTTTATAGTGGTGGATAGATTTTCTAAGATGGCACACTTCATACCATGTCAGAAAACCAGTGATGCAACTCACATTGTGAATCTATTTTTCAAAGAAGTCATTCGACTTCACGACTTACCAAGGAGCATAGTTTTGGATTGAGACACCAAGTTCGTGGGACACTTCTAGAGAACCTTATGGAAAAAGCTGGGAATGAACTTGTCGTTCAGTTCATCTTATCATCCTTAGACGGATGGATAGACAGAAGTCATGAACAGAAGTTTGGGAGACTTGCTGAGGAGTTTGGTGACAGAACATCACAGTCAGTGGGACAATATTCTACCACAGGTGGAATTTGCTTATAATGATTCAATCAATAGAAGCACAGGGCAGAGTCCATTTCAAATTGTTTATGGCATGCAACCAAGAGGAGTTTCTGAATTGAGAGATTCAGAATAGGCTGTGACTAGAAGTGCTAGTGCAGAAGATTTTGCCGAGGCAATGAGGGTGCTTCACAGCAAGGTGAATGAGCGATTACAGAACTCGAGCCAAGAGTATAAGTGAAGAATAGATGAACATAGGCGACAACTTCAATTGAAGTTGGTGATTTGATCCTTGCACACTTGAGAAAGGAAAGGTTCCCAAGAGGGACATATAATAAATTGAAAATGAAGAAAATTGGACTGTGCCGGATCATAAGGAAATTTGGGGCAAATGCTTATGAGATCGAATTACTCGATGGGATCGGAATTTCTCTGATATTCAACATCTCAGATTTGTACCCTTATAAAGCTGAAGAAGCAGAAGCAGGTAGTAAACAACCAGAGGTTTAGTGGGCTAAACACATGCCAGTTGCAGAGAAGCCATAGATGGAAAGCATATTGGACAAAAGAGTTAGTAAGAGGACTAGGCGAAAGGAATATTTTGAATACTTGGTCAAGTGGAAGGGACATCCAGTTGAAGACGCCAGCTAGGAAAATGAAGCAGAGATCCAAAAACATGAGCAGACCATGCGAGAGCTCATGGACAGGAGCCCATGAAAAATTTTCAAGAGAGGGGGTATGATGCAGGAGCATTGTGAGTAACAAGCAAGCGCGGAAGTGGAAGACAACTGGAAAGCACCAGCGCACATTTTTTGAAATATTTTGAAACATTAATGTAATAGTTAAGAGGAAGCACACTTAGATATTGTAAATAGATCATGAGCGATTCGCTCTCATCTGTAGTAGGTAGAGACATTTATGTGTAGTAAATGTAAGTAGGTAGCTTTGAATTGCGGATTAGACGCTTTTAGGAGCCGGAGGGAAAATCGACTATAGACACCCTCATCTTGTATCATTGTAACATTAACATGATCAATTGAGCATAGAGCATAGAGGAGAAGACACAGAGAGTTGTGTAGAAGAGGCCATGTACACAAATTCTAAGATTAATATATGAAGTTTTGACTCAGACTCATGGTGTTCTAATACTTTCTGTGTATGCATGTTGAATGCTATGCTTAGTGTTTTTTTACTCTTTCTATCATGAATTTGTTGTTTATGCTATGTATGTATGCTTTCTTGTTGAATGTCTGAAATCTGAAGAAAGGGAGAGTAAGGAATGAGTTTCAATTGTTTCTCAACCTGAGTGAATAAAATTCCTGCAAGGAGTGCAATGGAGTTTATCTGCAAGGAATGCGTTGACAAGGGTTCAAAGTTTTATCTCTGAAAACTTAGGGGGGATAAAATTGTTCTCATTCTCGCAGAAGTGCAAGTTAAGCACAGGATCCGTGCAAAGTGTGCGCAGGCTGAGTAGAGTCTCAGAGCTTACAACCTGAGGGAATTGTTGAAAAACTGCTGTCGCAAAGAGAGTGCGTAGAGTCGAAGAATTCAATACTTGGAAGTATTTGAAGGGTTGTCGCAAGGAGTGCATGCAAGAGTCTTCTTGAAGACTCAAGTTGTGGAGAAAGATCAAGAGGGTGAGTACCTTGAAGCGTTCAAAGGGAGGCGCTGCAAAGTTACTTTGCAGGCAGATAAGTTCCAGCGAAGGAATACCTTGTTCATTTTGCAGGAGTTGTCAAGAAGGAATCGGGCGATCAGAATTCTCCGTGGAGAATTCATGAAATTCTGAGAGTCGTCAGATCTTGCAGAGGAGCATGGAAGTTACGAAAAATATTCTTCAAGTGCAAGCTCAGGAGAGATTGGACCATAGGATCCAAGTCGACAGGAGTCGTTCGATCACTTGTGAATTCTCACTTCGGGGATTTGCGAGTTGAAGGACCGAAAGCTTTGCACCAAGATTCATGAAATTGTGAAGTGCGAAGTCCTGATAGGGCGAGAAATTCTATTGTGGGGCCATCATTAATAACGAGTCAGAATTCGCCATTTCAGCATTTCGGAGGATAGGAGCTCGAGATATCTGTTTCAGGATTCTCGAAAATCCCGAGTCGCGATATAAGTACGGGGAAAGGACGTCATCAACCGTTTCAACGGATCGACATTTTTGGTTTCAACAGTTGGAGAGTCGAGACTTTTGTCCCAAAAGTCCCAAAGTCATGAGTTGCGATAGGGAGTAACAAAGAGTTCGGGATCTCATCACTTCGGGTGTCGGGATACAAAGTAGGCAGCGTTTTGGGAAGCGAAGTTGTGAAGTGTCGAAGCTAGGCACGAGAGACACGTGGAAGAACCACAAGGTGGGTCCGGGTGATAGACAGGCGGACATGCGTCTACAGGAGGAAAGGAGTCAACACTTTGTTGACTTCTCGCATCTTGGGGATTCGCGGGGTAATAGCACGGGAGCTCGATGCTACAACTCGCGAAGTGGCGAGTTGCGAGAAGTGCGAAGGGAAGGTCAACCCTTGCTGAATTTCAAGTCTCGGAGGTTCGCATGGGAAGAGCATGGAGGCTCAACCCTTCAACTTGTGAAGTCGCGACGAGAGCTGGCACTTAGCCTAGCTAGTGATCACGCGCAGAGGGTGCTGATAAAAGGGAGATATAACCATTTTGTGATCTCGGGTATCACAATATTGGGAAGGAGGAGTCAGGAGTTTTGACTCGCGAACTCGCAATATTGTGAGTTGTGACAAGTGCCTTTGGGATTAGGCCTTAGTCATAGCACTGTGGTCGCTTGGAGAAGGTGGAGCTCGCGCCTAGTGCTATTCACACAGGGGAGTTGCTGAAAGGACCTGTGGATCGATAAACGAAGATTCCAGCAGGGAATCGAAGAGTCGATCCGACTCAAGGGTAGGAATTAGAACGATTTTGTAGTGGACCTTGACCCGAGGACCGATAGAGGGTTGGGGGTCTACATCACTTGTGCATGTGAGGGATGAGGATAGGTCCTATGATTTTAAATATTTAATCTTGGTAGACTTCAATGTCCTTAGCTTTCCCATTTGCAAGCTGCTTAACCATGAACTCTATGTCATCCAAAGAAAAAACTTCATCCTATGTAGGGAAAATAGGAATGATGTCCATGACATTAGGGAACTATTAAAGAATTTTAATGTATGAATTCCAATCCCTTAAGGGAATCATATTATTTTCTTTAGTATTGTTGATTATAATTTTCCTCTAGAAATTCTTAGGATCAAGCTTAGATAGTTGTGAAAGTTTCTCTTTCCTTTTACTGATATAGTACATTTTTTCCCTTTTAATTAGGGATTTGTACATATTGATCTTATTGACTTTTAAGGACTCATTAGAAGCATCCCTAATGACTTTCCTATCAATTTTACATTCTTTATCATACCAAGGGTTGGTCGTTCTATTGTTCTTTTTACAGGACACCTCGAAAGAGATCTTGTTAATAGAAGTGGAAAGGGTATTTGTAAAATTATGATAGAGGTATTCAATGTTGTACTTATAATTTAGGAGATGCAATTCATTATTTAAATCCTTTAAGAAAAGGTCAACTTTACTTTTGTCAAAGAGAAGTTGCCTTTGATTATCAGAATTCTCTTAAATGGTGCTCATATGCATGGAAAAGTTTAGAGTTAGGGTTAAAGGTCTATGATGAGAGTATGGTTCATGGCCATTTAAAAGGTCAAAAGTTACTATTTGGTTGGAAACACAGATATTAGATATCACATAATCTAGGACACTACTACCTAGTCCATGAATACAAGTCACCTGGTTGGAGTTTGTTCACTTCATTACTCCATTGCAAATTATTAGGTCTTGAGAGCTCTAGAGCTTGACCAACTCAATACTAAGCAAATTCTCAGCTAGGTCTTCAAAGCTTCTTTTGTAGCTATTAGATAAAACAAGGTCCTCATCTAGCCATAAAGGATTATGTTTGGAATCATTTCTTAAAAGAGTATCTTGGTTAGTTGTAGTCCTAACATTAATGTCTCCTAGTAGGATGATATTACCTTCATTTTTTAAACTATAAATATATTTCTCTAAATTATTATAGGGACAATTTCTATCTAGCTTGTTTTTCTTATAAAAAGTAGAATTAATAGGTGCAAAATAGAAAATTTCTATATACATCTTCTTAACATTGATGTTTGAAATTTCTATCCAAATGTACTAATTGAGAGAGTCGATCTTATGAAGTTGAATGTGAAAGAAATGATCTTTATAATATAACAAACTATGCCTCCTATCCCTCTACATTAGGAATTTTTGTTCCATGTTGACCATAAGAAAAATTATTCTATGTTATGGACTTTATAATCTTCATGCTCCCAAGTTTCAACTAGATAAATGATATCAATATCACTCAGGATCCAACTTATCATAGGACCTTTACGTAATGGAAAAGCCACGACAATTCCAAAAAAGGATCACGAGTGTCCCAAATTCCTATTTATTATTATCCTGCTAGTCTATATCCCTAACAATAGATTTTTAATTTCTATTTATTGCCCATTTTCCTTCATTATTGACTTCTTTTACCTTTTGAACTTCCTTCATTAATTCAGATTGGTCTTCGAGAATGAGGGATTCATTTATAAATATTCCTGACCTTTTAAGCTCATAGATTTACCGAGTATGCTATATTTATGGTCATTACAACTTACTTTGACACATATAAACCTATCTTTATGATCAATTATTTTTCCTAACCTCTTTGCTTCTATGAGATAAGTTGTTTCAATTTGTGATTTATTTTGTAATTCTTCGTTTAATGTTGCGAGTGTATCCTCATCTTGTTGTTCTTTTATACCAAAAATTATGAGGTTGAAGGCTCTTTTATTACACCCATGGTCTGATTCAATTAGGTTATTCATTTTCTCTTTGATGGTTTTGATATCCATTTTTTTTTGATGTATACATATTTCTAATTATATGTGTGAGAGAATTATATATATATATATATATATATATATATATATATATATATATATATATTGGAAATGTTTATCACAATGTAATGTTGGGATATATTTCTTCACATTGCGACAACAAGAAATTTGTTGGATGGGATGGAGAAAGAAACAAGCACCCACCTACCCTGTCTTACAAAACAATCTTGATGTCACTGGGGTGAGTTGTGTCTTGTAGAGCTAAGATAAATATTCCCCTCTTTGATTCAGAGCTTGAATTTGTCTTACAGAGCTAATGGTAAATGTTACAGATAACCTATTTTCTTGTTATCAAGCTATCTAGGGTTGTGAGTAACAATATGTACCCATATATGTTGTCCTATAGAGCTCTTGGTAATATCAATCTAACTATAGCTATGGGATATATAGATATAGATGTTATCCTGCAAAGCTAACAACTGAACCCCTTTGGGGTGTTAAACTCATTCCTTCAGACTGTTCGACTCTCGTTATATTTTTCAGCCTATTAGAGCTTTAAGAGTTATGATACAATACCTTGAACTAAAGAGTCCTTCAAATTGTTCCACAACTCTCTTCGATATGTTCTCTTGATCCCTTCAGGATGTTATTATCTTAAGGTATATGGCTGGAATATTCCATTAGTATAGGTATTCACGAGTGTTTAAAACTAATATTATATCATATCCCGAGGGCCTACATCAAGAGGATTATGATTCGAGAATTATTCCCAATAAACATCTATACTAACCAACCCTTTTATTCAGTTGTTATTACAGTTTATTGTAAGG
>JASDQU010307801.1:43039-57590 GCA_032191745.1 Picea mariana
TGTTGGAGTTACTTCACACACACCTAGGATTTATTTTTCCTAAGGTTTTTCCTTGTTTATTATTCATAATTAGTCACTTTCCAGTATCCTATATTTTAGGGGAGAATATTCCACCTAAAGAATATTCTCTTTCAGTTGACATTTCAGTTTGACTAGTTGAGTTGAGTTTAGATGCTACATTGGTTTTGTCACCATGAAACATTGGGATAATCAACAACTAATGCGCACTTTCCTTGGGATCATCACCAGACTAGCACATTACCTATGATTCCTTGATCTACTCCTCACTACTTTTTGTTCAGTCAATTAACTGAAGACTATTTGACTAGTTAACTCAGCCAGGTGGAAGTTCACTCCTGTCACTGCCTGAGAGACTAGACTTGGTGGAAGTTCACTCCCGTAACTACTGGTGTGTGTCCATATCACTCTATACCACCACTATGGCACATTGGTTCTCCTCCAGTGTACACTCATTGATTTATACAGAGTATATCATGTGTAAATTATTCATTATTCATAACGGTTAATAAGAATTCTTCCATTCTTTCTCTCCTTCTTCTTCTTTCTCAAATTCTCTCTACAAATGTGTGTATTATTGTTTATATAGATCTATTTTATGCAGTTTCAACCCATTTACAATAAATAATATTAATTGGTATATTCATGAAATCAAATCACATACCTACTCTTCTATGCTCTGCCAGCCTCAAGGAAATTCATATCAGTAAAGAAAACAAACTGCAAAAGAAAAACTGTAAATGAAATGATGTTCTTTTTTCAACACATTTTATGATCTCCACCCCTTCCTAGAAAATATATAATCTAACCCTAATCATAATCCGATCTGATCCAACAATCCAAAGGGTGCACTACAATATCACATCTTTTTTCCTCAAACAATTATTTCAACTCTGATGTATTGCAATGTCATGATGTCTGGGCCTCCAAACGGTTCATTGAAATATCACTATCTCTCCTCCTTCAAATGATCCTTTCAATTTGGGTGCAATGCAATATCATAATCTCTAAGCCTCTAATGATCATAATGTCCATTTCAGTAGGTTCCATTCCTCCAAATATCTCATCACCAGTTACGCTATTTTTTTTTTTTCCATTTTTGATCCTCTATATTTTATAGACGCCACTTTCTATGGTGTAATACATATTAATAAAAATTATAACCATTGTTTGAATGATATAGTGGGACTAAGAAAACAAGGACTTAACATATCAATAATTATCGGCATTTCAATCACAGAGACTAGACAAAAAAGTAATGAAGTAGGCCATGAGAGCAATGGCTTGAGACTTTTAACAAATTGAAATGCATAGAAGAAATATATATCTCCATTATTGGAGTAGAGTAATTAATCGCCTTAGGGAATTAATACTCCCTACATACAAGAGTTGAATTAGATAAATCATAGGTTACTAGGTGATAATAATCACCATAAGTGATTAATTCTATTCAGGGTTAAATAAACCCATCCAAAGTTGGATTAAAGTTAGGTGATATTATTATTTTCTAGTCGGCTTGAAATAATTATTTGGCATATGAAATGTTGTCTTTTCTCACCATGATTTGTGGAGGGCCTTTTCTTGTTAGTATTAATGTAGATTTTGAAATTTAGAAAATGGGAAACTTGACATCTACACTATGTTAATGTTAGTGCTATAGACATACAAAATGATGTATATATCCCTATGCTAATGTTTTCTATGTTTGAATCCCTCTGTATATGCACTATGTCAATGTTTGTATGTCTGGCCATAACACAAAAGTCTCTATGAATCTAACATGAACACTAAAATAAGTAAAACTTGTCTCTCCAGGCTGTTTTTGTCTGAAGTTGTACCATATTTTTTTGGGCCATGAGATACATGAGGTGGGGTGTGTTTGGCACCAAGACAATGCCCAACAGGAATGTGCACATGTTCCTAGAATGCGTGTGCACTAAAGCACGTGTGCATTCTAGGAACACATGCGTGCTCCTGTTGAGCATAAATGACCAACAAATATAACTCAATCAAGTCATAGGAGTGCGTGCGTTCTCTTAATGCAACAAATATATCTTTTAATATACACCAAACATATTTATGAATAAATATGTATAGGGGTATGGGGACAAATAAGGCCTAAGGGGTAAGGATTGAATATTTTTTCAAGGATAGAGCAATGGTTAGAGCACCAAGATGTGGGTGATGTGGGTGCAAGGGTTGTACACAAGGTATATGCATAATGCACTCATGGCTCACGTGTAGAGAGGGTTAAGGATTGAGTATAAGTCATGGTCTATGTCAAGCTCCATGAGTGTGTGTGTTCTCCTAATGAAACAAATATAACATTTAATATACACCAACCATATTTATGAATAAATATGTATAGGGGTATGGGGACAACTAAGGCCTAAGGGGTTAGGATTGAAATTTTTTTCAAGGATAGAGAAATGGTTAGAGCACCAAGATGTGGGTGATGTGGGTGCAAGGGTTGTACACAAGGTATATTCATAGTGCACTCACAGATTGAGTATAAGTTATTCCTAGGCTTAGATGGAGCTATGGGGGTCCATGTCATGGTATACGTCAAGCTATAGGTCAACATCTAAATCTAGATCCATCTCTATGTTGCAGTCTACATCAATCTCTCAATCATCATATAAATCTATCTCTAGCTCTATGTTGTGGTCTAGGTCATGGTCATCGTATAGGTATAGGTCATGCTCTAGGTCTTGCTATGTCTAGGTATTTCTATGACTAGGTTTAGGTCTAGTTCTTGACATGTCTAGATCAAGGCCATTTATTTCCTTGCGATGTAGGGAGGAGGGATGCAGATAGAGGAAGAAAGAGAGTGTGATAGGGAGAGAGGGGAAGAAAAAGAGAGTGAGAGAGTGGAGGGTAGAGAGTGAGAGAGTGAGAGCATGGGGGGTCTATGTTAAGATCTAGGTCATTGTCTAACTCTAGATCTAACTCTATGTCATGTTCTAGGTCATGGTCTACATCAAGCTCCAGGTCATCTTATAAATGTAGCTCTAGCTCTATGTAGTGGTATAGGTCATGGTCTAGGTCTATGTCATGGTTTACATCATGGTCATCGTATAGGTATAGATCATGCTCCAGGTCTTGCGATGTATAGGTCTTTCTATGTATAGGTTTTGTTATAGGTGTTGGCATGTCTAGGTCAAGGCCATTTCTTTCCTTGAGATGTAGGGAGGGGGGTTGCAGAGAGAGGAAGAAAGAGAGTGTGAGAGGGGGAGAGGGGAAAAAAAAGAGAGTGAGGGATAGGTAGACAGAGAGGTGGGGTAGAGACTGAGAGAGTGAGAGGAATGGGGGAAAAGAGGGAAGGGGGGTTATATAGATTAAAAGAGAGCAAGGTGGGGAGAGTGGGGGAGAGAGGGGGATATATGGAGCGAGAGAGTGGGGGTTAGATGCAAAAGGTAAATATAGAATGGGATAGAGATGGATTGTTTGAGAGTGTGATAGGTAGGGATAGAGAGAGGAAAAGAGAGAGTGAGAGTGAGAATAACAACAAGGAGAGAGAGAGTGAGACTGAGTGTGAGATGAATGGGGGAGGTAGAGGGAAGGGGGCTAGAGATATATAAAGAGATAAATTGGGGGAGAGTATAGGAGAGAGGTGGAGGGGGATATAGTGAGAGTGAGACTAACAACAACGAGAGAGAGAAAGAGGTGGTAGATGTAGGAGAGAAATATAGGAGAGATAATGGGAGGGAGTGGGAGATATAGAGGGAGGAGGGGGTAGAGAGAGAATGTGTGAGTGTGAGAGGGGGGTAATAGAACTAAAGAGAGGGGGGTTAAACAAGGAGTTGTTGAGTGTGTGAGAGGGAGACAAAGAGAGCATGTAGAGAGAGAGTGAGAGGAAGGGGGGGATACATAGTGGGGAGGGGTAGATGTATGAGAGAGAGAGAAAAGAGATAGTGTGAGGGAGGGGGAAAAAGAGAGGGAGGGAGGAAGGGGTGGAGAGAGAGTGAGAATGATTGTGAGAGGAAGGGGGGAGATAGAGGGAAAGGAGGGTAGAGAGATATAAAGAGAGAAAAAGGGGGAAAGTAGAGGAGAGAGAGGGATGGGGTTATAGTGAGAGTGAGACTAATATTGAGAGAGAGAAACATGTGGTAGATATAGGAGAGAAAGAGAGAAGAGATAGTGGGAGGGATGGGGAGAGATAGAGGGAGGAGAGGGGTAAAAAGAGAATGTGTGAGTGTGAGAGGGGGGTGAAGAGAAATAAAGAGAGGGGGGATGGACAAGGATTGTTTGAGTGTGTGAGAGGGAGGGAGAGGGAGAAAAAGAGAGAGGGTATAAAKAGAGTGAGAGGAAGGGGGGAAAATAAAGTGAGGAGGGGTATATGTATGAGAGAGAGAGTGGAGAGATAGTGAGAGGGAGGGGGAGAGAGATAGGGAGGGAGAGAGGAGGGGGTGGATATATAGTGATACTAATTGTGAGAGGAAGGGGTAATATAGAGGGAAGGGAGGGTAGATATATATAAAGAGATAAACGGGGGGGAGAGTAGAGGAGAGAGAGAAAGAGGTGGTAGATGTAAGAGAGAAAGAGAGGAGATATAATGGGATTGAAGGGGAGAGATAGAGGGAGGAGGGGGGCAGAGAGAGAATGTGTGAGTGTGAGATGGGGGGAAGAGTAAGAAAGAGAGGGGGGCTGGACAAGGATGGGGTGGAGAGAGAGTGAGGCTGATTGTGAGAGGAAGGAGGGAGATACAGGCAAGGGGGAGTAGAGAGATATAAATAGCTTAATGGGGGATAGAAAGTGTGTGTGAGAGAATGTGGGAGTAAGAGAGAGGTAGAAAAAAAGGATAGGTAGATAAAGGATGGAGGTAGAGAGTGAGTGTTTTAAAGTGTGGGAGGGAGAGAGAGGAATCCATATAAGGGGGATAGAAAATGTGTGTGTGAGAGTGTGGGAGGGAGACAAAGGAAGACATAGAGGTGGGATAGAAAGTGTGTGTGCAAGAGTGTGGGAGAAAGAGAGAGGAAGACAAAGAGGGGAGGTAGAGAGTGAGTGTGTTATAGTGTGGGAGGGAGAGAGATAAAGACATATAGGTGTTAGGAAATGAAAGACACTTCCACACTAATCCTAGTAGAAAAGAAGAAGAATTTAATCAAGAAAGAAAATGACACAAGCAATCACAAAGTACACCGATATTTTACCCTGGAAACCCTTAACCGGGAAAACCAACATTCCTTTGACTGTTCTTCTCTATTATTGTATTATTAATTCAAAATAAAAGGTTACACATCTACCCTTAGTCCATACCTAAGACCCAATAAACATCATAACCTCTTTCACATGCAACAACAACCCTGTATCTGATTCATCTTACATATGCATGACCAACAACCTACACTTACACATGCATTAACCTACAAAAGTGCATTCTACTATTACTTTAAAACATGAGCACATGATTAGAACATTATCATTTATGACCTTACAACATGCCTCTTTATAGGATTTACAACAGGAAAAAACACAAATATTGGTGCCCAAAAACGGTTACAGATCCATGCATATCATTCACTACAAATCATGCAAATCCTGAGATTCTATTACAGTCGAATTTGAGTTGGTTAAACCATTCAACTACCAGTCAACCTTCATTCGGTCTCTAGTCAAAAGTCTCATGCCTGCACTTCAACCTATTGTTGGTTGAATTTTCATTGATATATTCGACTTCGACTTTACCTGGTCGACTCCCTTGACCTTCAACTTGTTGTCAATATACCTTGACTTTGACCTGCTGTTGATCCACCTCGAATTCAACTGTCATTCGATTCACCTTGACTAGACTTTCACTGGAAAAACATAACAACCCAACATTCTCCCACTTGTTGTCTTCTTTGCTGAAACAAGAGATTCCTGAACTTCTGTTCATAGAACCGTGCAGTAATTCCCATTGCCTCTTTGCACCAAGAGAACTTCACAGTAGTCACAGACTTGGTCAATGAGTTTGCTATGTTTTCCAACATGTCTACTTTCTCCAGTAGCACCTTGTTACTTTCCACCATGTCTCTTATGAAATGGTATTGTACATCAATGTGCTTAGTCTTTGAATGATAAGCATGGTTTTTACCAGAAATATTATGCTTTGACTATCACAACTTACCTTCATAGCTCTCTGCTCAAACTCTATTCCTGAACACAACCTTTGAAGCAATACCGCTTCTTTGCTTCCATGAGTGGCTTCCATGTATTCAACTTATTTTTTTTACAAGGCTATGACCGCATGTCACTTACTCATCCAAATTATTGCTCCACCGAATATCTTGATGAGATATCCATTGGTCAACCTCTGTTGATGCATATCTCCATCTCACTCAGCGTCAACTAGGCTATGTACATCTAATTTACCACTATCACCTCCAGGTTTTCCTTGGTAGCATATAGCATATTGTGCCACACAAATACCTGAATACTCTCTTGACAACTGTCCAATGCTCCTTTCCAAGTGTCGACATGTACCTGATCGACACTCCCACCGCATGGGGAATGTATGGTCAAGTGCATACCATCACATACATTATACTACCAACCACACTTGTATAGGGAACATGTGCCATGCCCTCTATTTCTTCCTATGTCTTTGGAAAATGTTCAGCAATAAGACTTGCACCCACAAAAATTGGCACCTTCACCGGTTTGCAATCTTGCATGTTGAATCCTTTCATAATTTTTTCAATATACTTCATCCGATTCAACCAGATATTTCTAGCAGCTTTATCTCTCTTAATATCCATTCCCATAATGAAGTTAGCTGCACCGAGATCCTTCATGTAGAACTTGGAGGATAATTGCTTCTTCACCTCATTTATTGCGTTCATGCTGTTTCCAATCAACAACATGTCATCGACATACAAAGCTACATATATGAAACACCCACCTTCTTCCTTGGAATATATGCATTGATAAACTTTGCTTCTCACAAATCCCAAACTGAAGGTGTATGTGTCAAGCTTCTGGTACCACATCCTTGGTGATTTCTTTAGACCATAAATGGATCTTTTGAGTTTTCACACCAACTCTTGCTTTCCCTTTACTACAAATCCTTCAGGATGTTTCATGTAGATTTCTTCTTCCAAGTCCCTATGTAGGAATGTTGTCTTGACATCCATCTCTTCTATATCCAGATCGAATGTTGTAGCCAGAGACATTAGTATTATAATGGAAGTTAGTTTCGCAACATGAGAAAAAATCTCACTGAATTTGATTCCCTTGACTTGGGAATATCCTTTCACTACCAATCATGCTTTGAAATTCTTGACTTTCCCTATGACATTCATATTTTTCTTGAACACCCACTTGCTACCGACGGGCTTTCTTCCACTAGGTAACTTGACTAAATCCCATGTCTCATTCTTGTACAAGGATTCCATCTCTTCGACCATGGAATCCTTCCAGAGCTTACCCTCTCTCGAGTTGACTTCCTCACTGATCGACTTGGGCTCATCTTTGATGGTAGTTAAAATGAATGTAGAATGAAATACATGGGGACTATACCTTTTGTAACAACCCCAACCTTCCAAAGACCGGGAAATGCTACCAAAGCAGCCTTAACTTAGCTATGATACCAATTTTTAACATCCCCGACCATCAACCCCATGGCCGGGCAATGCCACTACTCATCTCTGACTTAGCTGCGATACCAAACTGTAGCATCCCGACCCTCGAAAGAGACTGGACAATGCCACTACTGCGGAATATTCACTTATAAATATAATATACGTTAAATCAAATTAACACATTTTAACATAAAGTTACTGTTACCATTCAAATTTAAATATAATTAACAACAATTCATACATGCAACATAACACATGATAACATTCCAACATTATGCATAACATAAAATTAAGCAGATAAATTATACTTATCTTTCAACTGGAATAACACCACCAACTGTGTGCATACCTTCCACAAACTTCCCAACCATAGACCATGTTTCTCATCACACTCAACAGTGGGTCACCCCCGAGATGGGACTAAGCTCCACCCAAGGCAAGGGAATCCTAGAATAGGCTGAGGTCACATGAAACTGCACAAAGAAACTGGAAGGATTCTTTACAAGAGCCTTCTTACACCCACTACTCACAGACTCTCATTCCCCACATGCCTGTTCCACCCAGGAGTATACACCTTCATAAGAACAGTCCATCGGTTCTTCACCTCCCTCTCTAGGTCTTGACAACAAGCCATATGAGGAATTCTCAGAGATTCGTAGCTAGTGCTAGACTCTCTCTGGGAGAAAACCACTTCCCAGCAGACTCTCTCACCTAGAGAGAGCTGCTCATAGGCCTAACAACATGCCTCTTCTACCATGGACCTGACAACCCGCTTCTTCAACACACTCCTTGACTCAGCTCCAGCGAGTTGAGGACAACAACAACGGTTCAACACTCATTCACACAGGGATGACAATAGCAACTGAAAATTGAGTATGGACGTCCAAAAATGACAATCGTCCACACTAAGACACAACACAGCTCAGTAAGAAACAACCGTTGACAACAAGCCACCCTCAGTCGAGGAAATGCATGGTAGCAACATCCAACCATTATGACACACACACGACACATAAATATATAGGATTCTTGGGCTTCAAGAAAGACGCGGTTCAATCCATCGGTTTTTCGACAAGTTCTCACTGGGTTCGTGACTAGGAAACAACGTAGAGGTCAATTGCAGAGGCAAAACAGGTTCAAACTTCGGATGGCTGAATGACCAATGAACTCCTATGGAGGTTGGAAGAATGACCACAAACACTACTGACTCATCAATTTTAGCTACATGCACCCAGGTCGACACTTATCTTCCTGGAGATGCATGCGTTTCCTTTTACACACGGTCCCTTTATAGGAACTTAGGACAACACTCAACATGTCCACCTTAGCCTTCAGGAAATAATAATAAATTATTATCCCTTTTAGAGGTAAGCACACTATTTTATCCCCTAGGCCCACACACTTAGCCTCCTCCCTTACCCAACCTTGTGGAAGCTTAGTCCCCCATCACTCTTTCTTCTTGGTCAGTCTGCACGTAGCGATGTTTATATTTTATTAATGATCTGCATAATTACATATACAAAATTAGGCTCCTGGCCTTTAGCACTTAGGCTCTCCGGCCTAAGAAACACATAACCCCACCAACTTATATACACTTGGCTCACCAGCCTATAAACATGATTACAATTCCTAATAAAACTGGGGCACTACCAGGGGATATTAGAATCCCCTCCCCTTATTTTTTCACTATCCACAGTGCAACTCTTTACACATCATCAACAAGATTTCCAAAATCTTAAAAAAGATGCGGGTATTTTGCCCGCACAACATCCTCATGCTCCCATGTCGCGTCCTTAGGACCATACCAGGTCCACTAGACCTTTACAAGCCCTATGTCTCGATTCCGAAGCTGCTTGCTTTTCCAGTCCAATATGCGCACCGGATGCACTTTCAAGATGCCTTCTTGCTCCACCTGAATCACATTCCAATTGATTACATGATTAGCATCAAGTATATATGTCTTAAGCAATGAAATACGAAACACATTATGTACAGTCATAGATGAAGGTAATGCAAGCATATATTCAATGTATATATATGTATATATAGGTAATTCTAATAACATTATAACCTGTATACAAGATGCACAACATATAATAAATAGAGAATTGGTACTTATCTTTTGATTGAGAAGACCTCCATATCACATGGTCTATATCAAGGTACCAAACCTCAGCAACACTCCAACCAACATTCTCTCCTTCCCCACACGCCTATCACACTCTAGGAATGTGCACCTTCACTGTCATACACTCCATCGGTTGTTACACCTCCCTTTCCTTGGGCTTCAACAACAGGCCGGACTAGAAGTCTTAGAGCACCGTGGCTCCCAAAGTTCCAACTGCCCTCAAATATTTCCAATCAAAATCTTCCCCAAGCTACTCTTTTTAGTAAACACTCTAAATTTAATCAACATCACCTCATCTGCATCACCCACATGTAGTTATCATGAGAAAACATAAAAGAAATCATTTATGAACTCCAATTAGTTCGAAAGGGAATTCAACTTTTATAACCAAAACATGGAATTCTATTTCATAAATCATTTTGGATGTTGCCAAAATAGGACTACAACCTTCATCGTGGTTTTCCACAAGCACCAAACTGCATACTATTTTCCTGCAAGGCTTCATCTTTCATACTGCCAACAATTGTCAGTGTTTCCTATATATCATAATTCAATTGCAATATGTACAAAACCATATGCAGTGAACTTAGAATTTTCTGCACCGAACAATTCAATCACCATTACCAAATAACTTAACCAAATAGAATGAATCATCATTCTATGCATATGCATGCTCATAATTAATAACAGTGAGTTTATTATTTCAATTTTCTGAACATAAAATTTTCTGTAGTCTCTATTCTTGTGAATACCTGGCTTGCAACTTTCCTGTTGCAATGTTTAACAGTTCTTGAAATGTTTTCAACTTCATGAGTTAGAACCATTTCATCCATTAGTATAATTATTTCCATGCCAAAAACATATATACATGCACTCACAAAATGCATTCAACAAAGTGCATTTAAGTATACAATTCCATCATGTATGAGTGAAACTCTGCCCCTTACTAGACACGAGTACAACTCTCAATGCCTATTTATTCAGTGCACCCCTATATTGATTTAGATAATTCTCTTTATCTCAGTCATGTATCTCACCATCCATACGTTGTAATTATGGCCAATGTGTTGACACATTCTCCACACACTTCCTATTGTCTTCCCAATTAATTGGATGCCTTCCTTTTCGACCCAAACACTACACCAAGAATATAATTTTGTGGTGTTCATTAGTGTTGGAAAAAGGGTTGCAGCCCAAGTTTTATTTAAAACTAGAAAGATTTTTGTACCTATGTGGTTCAAACCTTTCCATATCCAACCAGGTCCTGGTCTCATACATGACTAGCTTACTGGCATTCATTCCTATAACCAATTCTTATCTTTAATTCTTTGGTTATTACCCCATAACCAAATTAACATGAAACTCTACTATGTCAGTGTGTGCATTCAAAAGATAAAAATATTTGAATTGATACAAGCCTCTAGCCTTTACCACATCCAGTGGTATGCATTCAATAATATAACCCTGTGATTTTATAAAATAACTCTAGCTCAGGAAATTATTACCAAAATTTCCTTTCAGCAATTATGCAAAAAGAGTGATAAAAACTCATACCCGCATGATTGCCATTAATAAATTTTATACTACCTGAAACTCTGATTGCAGTAGAAGCTTTCATGCTTATTTGATAAAACTTATAACCATCATTTTATCTCTCTGTTGCTTCCCTCCTTATGAAACAACATCACCAACAACACTTGCAAGAACGCGAGCATTCTTTCCTCTGGCTGACCCAACCAACCATAATCATACTAGCTACCACATAAATTGCAACAATTTCTTTCTCCCTATAAAACTTTTTCTTGCTGATACCAAAAGTATTCAATTCTTCCCAGATTCCTGAATCTTCTTGTGCTCTCATTTTAGTCACTACACATGACTATTTCTTCCTTTAGCACTCTTGATGCAGTGCCCCTACCTTTTCTTCCCTAATCACTTTCGACACAGTGCCCCTACCTCAGCGAGGTTTGCTGACCTCCCGGTCAAAGGATATTTCAAACTTCTGAGTCACATTGATTCTTTGGGATCATTATTGAACCCAAGAAAATTATACACAGGTCTCCTTTCCTTCTGTGTGCAGGTCTTGACAGAACCGTAGGCCATTCCTGCGCACTTCCAAAACTCCAAGTTTCAATCACTAGCCCCTTTTTTCATTAGACCTTTCCTTCATAAGACTGTGGGATATGAACTCATGGAAAAATGTGATTGTGGGCATGGGCAAGAGTGGTTTTAGACCACCCACTTTTCACCCTGCAATTCACCTCCAGCTGCCACGTATCCTTTTTCTAAAACTGTGGTATAAATTGCAGCCCGCTCTCAGATTTTTACCATTCGAGCAAGTTCTGGCCCCGAAATCCAACACGTCTGTCGATCTTCAATCCCTTGGCGATGATCCATGATCAATGACTGCTATCTATCCTCCTTCCACACGCGATCCCATATCTACACGATCTGTCGACATGTATCTCCCTTCCAAATCAACAACTACATTTTATTTTAGCTCTCTGGACCTCGAGAGTTTCAATTCTCAACTATCTGCTTTTCATTGTACGAAAATATTCCAGAGTGGAAGATATAATGACACCTGTCCTTAACAATCGGACGGTTCTGATGAACTCCGACTCTCCGAGCTTTGGGATTTCTCACGTCTCCACAGACACAAATCTCTAGAGTTAATTTCCTCGAAGTGATATATCTTTTGCCATGTGTCCTCTCCAAATCAACGACCCCGATTATCTTCAGGAATTTTGGACTTTGACAAGTTCACTCTTTCCAACCAATACTAGATCAACGATCCTTCGACCTCCTCTTTGATCAACAATCAATATATCTTTCGGGACTTTTGTGCTTTCATCCTCTGCTTTCCTTTAGAGTGCTCTATTCCCAGAGTTCCATATCTGGCGTCATGTGTCCTCCTTCACATCGATGGCTCTTATCGTTTCGAGACTTCGACGCTTCGAGATATTCTGAAACACAACTTCTTAGAAACCCCAGAGTACAATCCTCTAAATTTCATGATCTGGTGACACCTGTTCAACTCAGATCAACGACTCCCAGCTGCTTCGACTGTTCGGGCTTCGGTGAATTCAAAATTTCATCCTTCGCGTTCTCCTGAAGTGTTTTCACCCAAAATTGATGGATTTCTTCCATGCATCCTTTCAGACGATGGACGGTCCCAAATTACTTCGGGACTTTAGCAAGTACACTCTCCCTTTTTCCTTGGATAATCCTTAGAGGTGACCTTGGCCAGTGACCTCACGAAAACACGCGATTGCGGGCACACTCAAAGGTGGTTTGATACCAAACTACTTTTCATCCCACAATTCACCTTGAGCCTACACACGTCCTTCCTCCAAAACCATGGTTTGGATAGTGGCCCACCCTCGACTTCGTAAAGCTTGAGCACCTTCTATCCCCACAATATGAGGTGACCGTCGATCTCACGATCTTGACGATGCTTCTAAACAGACGAATGAGAACTACCTCCAACAGTTGAGATCTCCCTCTCCCAGATCGACGGCTGGGGTTGTTCCTCCTCCTGAGATTTTGACTCCTTCTGAATTGGAAGAGTTTGTAGATATTCAAATGTTTCGGCCTTTTAACTTTCTCCCGCGAGTCTGTGTGACATCCCCAAAAATAAAGTATTTTTTAAATTCAAAAATTGTTAGAGAATTATTTCCGTTTTTGGTAAATTCGAAATTGGATTTTTTTTTCCATTTATGGCAATTCTGAATTTCGAATTTGATAAATTGTAATTAATTATTATGACCATTGGGTAGAGACATGATTTGACCCAACTAACTATTTGACTATGACACTTGTATGTAAACATAATATTGTTCAATTTATTGCAGGAGGACAAATGGAACAACCATGTTAAATTCAGCTGGCCATGACTCCATGAGTGGGGAACATGTTGGAACTACCTTTGGGCTGATTGTTACAAGTGGAAAATCAGGGATTTGGCCATTGATAGCCCCTGAAAATTAGGGATTTAGAAAGTTGCAAAAATTCCCAAGGGAGGGATTAAGACCTAGGAAAAAATGATTGTTTTTGATATATAGCATATGTGAGGAGGCAGGATGCTGCCTAGTATGATGGGAAGGGAATTACTGTATACTTTCTGTTATGAATAGTGAATATTGAGTGTGAGTCAAGGAGAGGACTACATATAGAAGAAACATTGCTGAAGAGGAGATTTCAAGTTCTTCCTCATGGACTCATGGTCAAGCAAGGGGGTGAATCGGGAAAGTGATTTGGCTGCCCTGTTCTATGGTTGGGAGGAACATGGGTGTTCCCTTTGTCTCTCAATGTATTATTTCAGATATGTTATTTTTGTCCCTTCTCTGGATGAATGTTATATAAATGAATGTTGTTGATAGACTACAATCTACAAAATCTGGTTAGGGCTATTCTTATGGACAAAAATCAGGTTGAATGTTTGCTGAACTCAATATCTGATCAAAGGAAATCTCCAGACTAATTCTAGTTGAATGTTATATAAATGTATATCTAATAGACTACAAATGTAAAATTATGGTTAGGGTTATTGTCATAAAAATAATCCAGTTGAATGTTGTTGAAAATCAATATTTGATCAAAGGAAACTTCTAGATTAATTCTAGGCGACTGTTGTTTTATTGGGTATACCAGCTAAAAGGATATGTTGGTTCTATAGATTTGATTCCTGATATGATGAGATAGAAATTGTAGAATAAGCCTCACCTTATAATCGTATTGACTGTGACAAAAACAAAAACTAGCTACAAGTGAAAATGTGAATGGAGTCAGATTGCAGAGACATATATAAGTCTGCCTATGCGCATGTTGATAACTTTATACA
>JASDQU010307801.1:58061-81338 GCA_032191745.1 Picea mariana
GTGACTAAATGCTAGAGGCACGAGGGCCAATGAACTCAAAGCCTAGACTGGAATCCCGTAAATAGAATATACATTTATTTGGAAAATTTTCAAGCTCCATCGACCAAGAAGTATGAGAGCTTGACCGTAACGAAAATAAAGAGCTAAAACAACATTTTGATTCCGATGACAAACCCTGGAAATTTTAAACAGTATGTACAATCTTTGAAATACCATGGAATCACAACCTGGAAATTTAATTATAATAAGCATTCACGTATTCAACAATAACCGAGACCTTATATCCAGTCTAAAACCCTAATTATATATTACACAATGTGCCAATAGGAAATGGACTGATTGTTCACTTAGAGTAAACTCGACTTCAAAGTTATTCATCACAGAGTTAAGGGTTCAACCCTTAGGTCTTATCTGTTAAATAAAAAAAAGGAAAAACTAAGTGCAAAACTAAATCGTGCGCCATAAAAGCTTGGCATATCTACCCATGATGACTATATCCGAATCAAAGCACTTAGTGGAGGCTATAAGAAGTTGAAGCGCTAAATTAGAACCTGATTACCATTTTCTTTACATGGCACAAATCCGAGTCGAAGACTTGTGAGCAAGTAATCCCTGTGAGGAAGCACAACAGTAAGAAAATGAGAAACCTTCGAAACTCTGAAATAGACTAGGTTAAAGAAAAATCTAAGACAACCGTTATGCTACGAAAAACTTGATTATGCATCATTACTTAACTTATGTTATGAGTCATACGAATCATCGCGCGGTTGAGGAGGACACCCACAGAATGGAATGGAAGGTGGGTTGAGGTCAAACTAATGGGTACCTCACAAAACATCAGAAGGTCCCATCATTAGATTGATGCAAACAATTCGTTAAAAATCAAAGAAAATATTATAAGGAACTGTAAATTTTAAATGACTTAAAACCATACAGAGATCCTACTCTACCAAAATAGTATGAAATGATTGAACTGTGCAAATATGAGACTTCACCCTTGCCCTGTAATAACCGTTATGGACGGACGACCGACAATAATAAGACAAACGAGAGTTAATAAAATTCAAGATACTGGGAAGCCAAGTATCGTGGAACACTCATCTGATAGCCCTAATCTATGAATAGTAAATAACAACTAAATTATTTTATAGTAAAGATCTCAGGAGGGTTGGGAAACTATAAAGACTCAGTACCTTGAAAATACAATTTGCTCATACCGAATCCTAGTAACAACCGGTAGAAAATGACTGATGAATTTCTTTTATTTAAGCACAGAGTTACATTTTTGGTCAGGGTATTAATACATAAAGAACCTTCTAAATATTAAACCACTCAATATTTAAAGGGGAGTCTTCATTACCTCCCCGATGGAAGATGAAGAAAATAAATTATGAAATGATAGGGGCGGCCTCAATCGAATCCTAACCTCAAGAACCTTACAAACAAGTTTTAAGCCTTTACAAAGGTTTCCAAACAATCGAAATGATACAGGTAAAATATTTATATACTTCTAGACAAGGCAACTTCGCAGGTTAACGAAAGTCATGAGCATAGAGTACACTCACCTTTCTAAGTCTACAACCAGGGTCTCTGAATGCATGCTAGTATCAACGAGAGTCCAGTATTCCATGGCTGACTGTTCGTTTGGGTTGAGAATAACAGAGGTCATATGACCGAACCTTGTGTTCACACAAAATTGGAGTGCGGCAAAGAAACAATACTGGAAAGAAAAATTTCTCGACGGTCCTAGTAACGGGCGAGTAAAGGACATGAGCCAAGGCCATGTGAACGGACCGAGGTGGTGAAAGCATAGTGGGCATAGAGGCTAAACATTAAATTGGGAGTACACCACTAGCCCTCTAATTAATATCGTAGGATGGGTCTTAAGTCTTTCCAGTGTATTCCTACCACTCTACATAAATGCTCAGTTATGGAGGGGATTAAGTGCAGAAGAGTTAGGTTTAGACCGTGCCATTTGGTTGTTCTCGTTATGATTAAACACTTAACCTTAGCCCCGTAACTACCTGAACACTGTTATCTATTTTGTGTTCCACCGAATCGTAACCATGTCCCTTGTGCTAAACGCTTATTTCCTAGTGTTGATGATAGCTTAAAACAAGTACCATGATATCTATGTATGATTAGATTATTATGGATTATGTGGTATACGATGGAAATTCACACAATTTGGGAAGGATTCTATAGGGTACAAAGTCAATGTTATAGGTTCACGCGCAAGCATAATATGAAAATGGGAAAGTTAGGATTCAAGTCCTAAATATACATTACTGTATAGATGGATATATATTTATGTATTTAAGATCTATGGGTACAATATATGTGTTGAAGAAAGGTACCAAAAAGTTTTAGAGAGAGATCCTTTATAAAGTTGCTTGTTATCTTGTAATGGAAGAATTTAAATCTGTAATCATAATGAACATTACTACCCCTTCGTTATGAAGTTTTGTAAGCGAAAAGGGAGATTATTACCCCTTAGGTTTTTTTTTTAATTTTTTTATGCAAATTAGAGGTACAATACATATGGTATCAGAGTGAGTATTTCAACAATTGGACCTTGAACATGGCCACTTGATTTCTTAGCACATAATTCTTTTTATGTAAAACTAATAAAACCTTCATTGTTGCAAATAGAAAACCCTTTTATGTTTTATGTTAATCATGGTAGCACATGATGACGCATAAATCAGAATTGATGGGAATCTTGAACAAAGACTTCCTGAAAATCAGAGACATAATAGTGACAAAATCTCACCTACTGAAGTTATGGAAATGATGAGGAATCTCATGTTGAGCTGCAAGTTTTCAAAGCTGACAATGAAAAACTGAAGAAGGTGTAGCAGGAACAACATGAGATAAATGAAGTCCTGTTGCACAGTATAGTGACGAAGAAAATCCCAAAGGACGATAACAATGAAGAAGAGGTCAACAAAAGGGTCTCCAAGAATTTTGGGCCTGAAGCAGAAAAAGGAGACAGGTCCTTTGAAGGTACACCTTCAACTGAGGAAAAAACAAAAATAGACAGAAAAAGAAAACAAGTATACCACCTTGAAGGATAATTTAAGAAAATTAAACCAACTACATTTGATGGAGAATCCAGAACAGGGGAGGAAGTTGAGGCATGGTTATTAGACATAAAAAAACATTTCCAGATATACAACTATTAAAGCAACATGAAGGTCAGAATGACCATTTACAATCTGAAAGGAAAAGCCAAAATTTGGTGGCAAGATCTGAAATTGGCCAAAGGCCTAAAAGAGAAATAGATGGAATGGTCTGACTTTAAGAAATATTTCAAGAAACAATACCTATTTGAAAGCTACTACGAAAGGAAAAAAATAGAATTTTACGAGCTACAACTTGGTCAGATGACAATGGAGGACCTTATAAAAAAATTCCTAGAATTACTAAGGTTCGTACCTTATATCTAGGAGGACAAGGTAAAAATATAGCGGTTCCTAAGCTGTTTACCGCAATCTTACAAGGATAGAACTGAGTTTGATAACCCCAAGTCATTGAGTGAAGTATTCAGGAAATCATGAATGTGCTATGACCAGTACAAACAATGAGCAGAGTTTCCCAAGGCTTACAAGGATAAGAAACAAGACTGAATGAACCAGTGGAAGAAGGGATACCAACCAACTCCTTACCAAAATGTAACAAAAAGTTTTCCTAGAAAATATTTTCACTCAAACCATCCAAGCACACAAGGAGGCGGTAAACTAGTAAAACTGGGAACAAAGAAGTTTGGGGACAACCCCCAGGAACCGTTAAAGTGATGGGAATGTGGAGAACCTCATCTTAGGAGAAACTATCCACATTTAAACACAACAAGAAGAACTTTTGTTCATAATTTGCAGGAAGCTTTGACAGTGGGTGATGTAGGCAGAAGCTTGCATCAGATAAATGCAACCATTGATGCTCAACAAGCTAGCCACCAGTCCTATGTGGTGGAAATTAAGGTAAAATCAATAACACTCGAATTTCTATTTTAATTGATCCTGGAGCTATGTTAAGTTATACCACTCATGGAGTAGTAGAGTCAAATAAAATTAAGAGGATGAAACACACAAAATCATGGATGGTACAACTAGCAACATGAACTAAAAGGAAAGTGGTTGACTTTATTTCTGATTTTGAATTTAGTTTAGATGGTAAAAATATAAAAACAAATCCGAATATTTTGCCACTAGGATCTTATGATATGATTATTGGAATGGATTGGTTGGAAAATCACAAAGTAGTTCTAGAGTGTTATACAAAGAAACTTAATTATAAAGACGATTATGACACTACTAGAACAACCCAAGGTATACCAAAACCTGTATAAGTTAGACAATTCACCACAATGCAATTCAAGAAATGCATGAGAAAGGGTTGTCAAGTTTACGCCATTCAAATAACGAATCTGTTAGAAAAATAAGATAATCCCAAACTGGAAGAATTTGCTGTCCTACATGAATTCAAAGACGTATTTGTTGATGAGATACCATAATTACCTCCTATAAGGGAAATAGACTTCTCCATAGACCTACTACCTAGTTCAACCCCCATCTCGAAAGCACTTTACTGAATGAGACTACCGGAATTGACATAATTAAAAATACAACTGAAGGAGTTATTGGACAAAGAGTATATCAGATTGCGTGTTTCACCATGGGGAGCACCGGTCCTCTTTGTGAAAAAGAAAGATTGTACTTTAAGACTATTTATCGATTACAGACAATTGAATAAAATGACTATTAAGAACAAATACCCCTTACCTAGGATAAATGATCTATTCAATCAAGTAGGTGGGCCAAGATCTTTTCAATGTTGGATTTACGATATGGTTATCATCAAGTTAGGATAAAAGATGAAGAAATAAACAAAATAGCCTTTCAGACAAGATATGGACACTATGAATTCGTAGTCATACCTTTCAGACTCACTAACACACCAACCACGTTTATGTGCTTGATGAATAGTATTTTCAGTCAATATTTAGACAAGTTCGTACTAGTATTTATTGACGATATTTTGGTCTATTCTAAAAAAAAGGAATAACATGAAGACCACTTAAGAATAGTTCTGCAAACTTTGAGGAAACACAAACTATACGCAAAATTTGATAAGTGTGATTTTTATCAAAATAAAATACAATTCCTAGGACATGTAATTTCAGCAGAAGGCATTGCAATCGACCCTGAGAAAATAAAATCCATCATGGAATGGCCGGTACCTAAGGATGTAGTGGATATCTGGTCATTCATGGGAATCACCGGATATTATCGCAAATTTATAGAGGGGTTTTCCAAAATATCCTACCCTATCATGTCATTACAAAAGAAATTGACCAATTTTAATTGGTCATAGAAGTGTCAAGATAGTTTTAACAAATTGAAGGAATTATTGACAACTACACCCATATCGAAGGTAGCAGACCCAGATAAATACTTTACCATCTGTGTTGATGTGAGTAAAGAAGGACTAGGTGGTGTCCTAACTCAGGAAGGACACATGATTTGTTATGAGTCTTGGAAATTAAAAGAAGATGGTGAAACTACATCACTCATGACTTAGAATTGGCAACATTAATACACGCCTTAAAAATGTGGCAACACTACGTAATGGGTAGAAAATTTCTATTACTGACAGATAATAGCAGAGTGAAATATTTTTTTAGTTAGCTAGATATTAATGCAAGGTGAGCAAGATGGCTAGCCTTCTTGAGCAAATTTGACTTTGAGGTAAGACATATCAAGGGTAAGGAAAATAAGGTAACAGATGCCCTAAGCAGAAGAGTCCATGGGTTATTCGAAATAAATGTCAATGGAGCAGAAAGTGATCTGGAACAAAGAATAAGGACAACAGGTATTAATGATGAAAACTACACTAAAAGAATTACAGAATTACAAAACAATACCGCAAACGCAGATAAACCAGATCTGAGTATCGACAAAAATGGACTATTATGATTTAAAAATAGATTTTACATACTAGATTCAACAGAGTTAAAGATAACAGTGTTGGATGAAGTGCATAAGAAACCGTACTCTGGCCATCTAGGATATCATAAAACGATAACAACACTTAGAAAACTATTTTACTGGACTAATATGAAGGGCAAAACAACAGACTATTTGGCTAGGTACCAAGATTATCAGTGGGTTAAGGCCGAACACCAGCATCCACCCAGCCTACTACAACCATTTCCAGTACTAGAATGGAAATGGCAGACCATATCTCTAGACTTTATTACAGGTTTGCCAAAAAATCAGAAACAAAATGACTCTATTATGGTTGTAATCGATAAAATCAGTAAGTCTGTACACTTTATTCCTGTAAACTCTACTTTTAAAGCTATAAATATCGCTGAAATATTTATGAAAGAATTTTTTAGACTGCATGGTATTCCTAAAATGGTGATTTTAGATAGAGACGTAAAATTTACATCTTCTTTTTGGAAAGAATTATTTGCAGGGCTAAATACTAATTTGAATTTTAGTACTAGTTATCATCCACAAATAGAGGGACAAGCTAAAAGAACGAACCAAATTGTAGAGGATTTGCTCCGCATGTATGTAAGAAAAAAACCAAGAAAGTGGGAGGACTTCCTACACCTGGTAGAATTTTCGTATAACAACGGATATCAAACTTCGGCTAAGCTAAGACCCTTCGAGATACTGTATGGAAGAAAGTGTATGACTCCAATTAGCTGGGACAACCCGGTTGACAGACTTATGGTTGGACCAGAGATGCTCCAAGAAATGGCAGGTATGGTAAGAAAAGTACAACAGAACTTGAAAGAGGCATAGGACAGACATAAAATTTATGCGGACTAGAAAACAAGACACTTGGAATTTCAAGTGGGAGATCATGTGTACATAAAAGTTAAAGCCTGAAAGAGTTCACTGAAACTCGAGAAATGTGCCAAGATGGCACCCAGGTTTTGTGGACCCTTAAAGATACTAGCTCGAATTGGACCCATAGCATACCAACTTGTAGTTCTAGTTAATCTAAAAATTCACAACATATTTCATGTGTCTTTGTTGAAAAATTATGTTCATGATCCTACTCATATGATCGATTGAAACTTGGTGCAGGTGGAACTAGAAGGTGAGTTCCTGGTGAAACCCCTACGCATTCCGGACTGGAGAGAAATAACACTTCGGAACAGAGACGTTGCTCAGGTAAAGGTCCAATGGAAGTACTTTAGTCCTGAGAAGGTCACTTGGAAGTTGGAGGGAGATTTGTGGAAAGTTCATCCAATCCCATTCCAAGAAAGGAACAAACACTAAGGAACGTGTTTTATTGAAGGGGGAAAGGATGTGACACCCCCCAAAATAGAGTATTTTTGAAATTCGAAAATTGTTAGAGAATTATTTCCATTTTTAGTAAATTCAAAATTGGAATTTTTTTTCCATTTATGGCAATTCCAAATTTTGAATTTGATAAATTGCAATTAATTATTATGACCATTGGGCAGAGACCTAATTTAACCCAACTAACTATTTTACTATAAAACTTGTATGTCAACAGAATATTGTTCTATTTATTGCAGGAGGACAAATGGAACAACCATGTTAAATTCAACTGACCATGACTCCATGAGTGGGGAACATCTTGGAACTACCTCTGGGCTAATTGTTATATGCGGAAAATCAAGGATTTGGCCATTGGCATCCCCTGAAAATCAGGGATTTAGAAATCTATAAAAATTCCCAAGGGAGGGAAAAATACCTAGGCAAAAAAGATTGTTTTTGATATATAGCATATGTGAGGAGGCAGGACGCTACCTAGTATGCTGGGAAGGGAATTACTGTAACATTGCTGTTATGAACACTGAATATTGAGTGTGAGGCAAGGAGAGGACTACATATAGAAGAAACATTGTTGAAGAGGAGATTTCAAGTTCACCCTCATGGACTCATCGTCAGGCTAGGGGGTGAACCGGGCAAGTGATTTCGCTACCCTGTTCTACGGTTGGGAGGAACGTGGTTGTTCCCTTTGTCTCTCAACGTATTATTTCATATATGTTATTTCTGTCCCTTCTATGGATGAATGTTATATAAATGAATGTTGTTGATAGACTACAATTTGCAAAATCTGGTTAGGGCTATTGTAATGGACAAAAATATGGTTGAATGTTTTCTGAACTCAATATCTGATCAAAGGAAACCTCTAGACTAGTTATGGGTGAATGTTATATAAATGGATATCTGATAGACTACAACTGTAAAATTCTGGTTAGGATTATTGTCATAAAAAAAATCCGATTGAATGTTGCTGAAACTCAATATTTGATCAAAGGAAACTTCTAGATTAATTTTGGGAGAATGTTGTTTTATTGGGTATACCAGCTGAAAGGATGTGTTAGTTCTGTAGATTTGATTCCTAATATGATGAGATAGAAAATGTAGAATAAACTTCACCTTATAATCGTATTGACTGTGACAAAAAAATAAATTAGCTTCAAGCGAAAATGTGAATGGAGTCGGATCATAGAGACATATATAAGTCTGCTTATGCGCATGTCAGTATCTTTATACAGAATCACGGTAATAAGCGGGAATTCATTCATGTATCTATTAAACTAGAATCCGTATAGAAGTTATATATGATGGAAATTTAAGATCTGTATACACATATATATCTAGAAGTATAAATTCATAATTGCATATATATATAAGTTCCATATTAAGAAACTACTGTATATATATACATATAGGTAAATATTCATGATAAAATGGGAGGTGTTTGGGCCTAGCGACCATACATAAAATTATGGAATTAAAATTAATTTTTTTTTGTCAACAAGTACAAAGACCTGTGACTAAATGCAAGAGGCATGAGGGCCTACGAACTCAAAGCCTAGACTAGAATCCCGTAAATAGAATATACATTTATTTGGAAATTTCGCAAGCTCTATTGACTAAGAAGTATGACAGCCTGACCGTAACAAAAAGAAAGAGCTAAAACAACATTTCAATTCCGATGACAAACCTTGGAAATTTTAAACAGTATGTACAATCTTTGAAATACCATGGACTCACAACCTAGAAATTTAATTATAATAAGAATTCCTATATTCGACAATAACCAGGACCTTATATCCAGTCTAAAACCCTAAGTATATCTTACAGAGTGTGTAGATATCATGAGAAAACATAAAATAATTCATTTATGAACTCCAATTAGTTCGAAAGGGAATTCAACTTTTATCCCCAAAACACGGAATTCTATTTCATAAATCATCTTGGATGTTGCCAAATTAGGACTATAAACTTCCTTGTGGTTTTCCACAAGCACCAAAATGCATACTATTTTCTTGCAAGGCTTCATCTTGCATACTGCCAACAATTTTCAGTATTTCTTGTACATAATAATTCAATTGCAATATGTACAAAACCATATACAATGAACTTAGAATTTTCTGCACCTATCAATTCAATCACCATTACCAAACAACTTAACCAAATAGAATGAATCATCATTCTATGCATATGCATGATCATAATTAATAACAATGAGTTTATTATTTCAATTTTCTAAACATGAAATTTTCTGTAGTCTCTAATCTTGTGAATACCTGGCTTGCAACTTTCCTGTTGCAATGTTTAAGAGTTCTTGAAATGTTCTCAACTTCATGAGTTAGCAACATTTCAGCCATTAGTATAATTATTTCCATGCCAAAAACATATATACATGCACTCACAAAATGCATTCAACAAAGTGCATTTAAGTATACAATTCCATCATGTATGAGTGAAACTCTGCCCCTTACTAGACACAAGTACAACTCTCAATGCCTATTTATTCAGTGCACCCTTGTATTGATTTAGATAATGCTATTTATCTCAGTCATGTATCTCACCATCCATAAGTTGGAATTATGGTCAATGTGTTGACACATTCTCCACACACTTGCTATTGTCTTCCCAATTAATTGGATGCCTTCCTTTTTGACCCAAACACTACACCAAGAATATAATTCTGTGGTGTTCATTAGTGTTGGCAAAAAGGTTGCAGGCCAAGTTTTATTTAAAAGTAGGAAGCTTTTTGTACTTGTGTGGTTCATAACCTTTCCATATCCAACCAGGTCCTGGTCTCATACATGACTAGCTTATTGGCATTCATTCCTATAACCGATTATTATCTTTAATTCTTTGGTTATTACCCCATAACCAAATTAACATGAAACTCTACTATGTCAGTGTGTGCATTCAGAAGCTAAAAAGCTTTGAATTAATACAGGCCTCTAGCCTTTACCACATCCAGTGGTATGCATTCAATAATATAACCTTGTGATTTTATAAAATAACTCTGGCTCAGGAAATTCTTACCAAAATTTCCTTTCAGCAATTATGCAAAAAGAGTGATAAAAACACATACCCACATGACTGCCATTAATAAATTTTATACTACCCAAAAGTCTGATTGCAGTAGAAGCTTTCATGCTTATTTTATAAAACTTATAACCATCACTTTATCTCTTTGTTGCTTCCCTCCTTATGCAACAAAATCACCAACAACACTTGCAAACACACGAGTATTCTTTCCTCTGGCTGACCCAACCAACCATAATCATACTAGCTGCCACATAAATTGCAACAATTTCTTTCTCTCTATAAAACTTTTTCTTGCTGATACCAAAAGTATTCAATTCTTCCCGGATTCCTGAATCTTCTTGTGCTCTCATTGTAGTCACTGCAGTGCCCCTACCTGTTCTGCCCTGATCACTTTCAACACAGTGCCCCTACCTCAGTGAGGTCTGCTAACCTCTCGGTCAAAGTATATTTCAAACTTCTGAGTCGCAATGACTCTTCGGGATCATTATTGAACCCAAGAAAATTATACACAGGTCTCCTTTCCTTTCGTGTGCAGGTCTTGACAGAACCACAGGCTATTCCTTCACACTTCCAAAACTCCAAGTTTCAAGCACTAGCCCCTTTTTTCATTAGCCCTTTCCTTCATAAGACCGTGGGTTATGAACTCATGGAAAAATGTGATTGTGGGCGTGGGCAAGAGTGGTTTTAGACCAACCCACTTTTCACCCTGCAATTCACCTCCAGCTGCCACGTATCCTTTTTCTAAAACTGCAGTATAAATTGCGGCCCGCTCTCAGATTTTTAACATCCGAGTAAGTTCTGGCCCCGAAATCCAACACGTCTGTCGATCTCCAATCCCTTGGCGATGATCCATGATCAATGACTTCTATCTATCCTCCTTCCACATGCGATCCCATATCTACATGATTTGTCGACATGTATCTCCCTTCCAAATCAACCACTACATTTTATTTTAGCTCTCTGGACCTCGAGAGTTTCAATTATCAACTATCTGCTTTTCACTATATGGAAATATTCCAGAGTGGAAGATATAATGACACCTGTCCTCAACAATCAGACAGTTCTGATGAACTCCGACTCTTCGACCTTTGGGATTTCTCATGTCTCCATAGACACAAATCTCTAGAGTTAATTTCCTCGAAGTGACAAATCTTCTGCCACGTGTCCTCTCCAATCAATGACCCCGATTCTCTTTAGGACTTTTGGACTTTGACAAGTTCATTCTTTCCAACCAATACTAGATCAACGGTCCTTTGGCCTCCTCTTCGATCAAAAATCAAGATATCTTTCAGGACTTTTTTACTTTCACCCTCTCCTTTCTTCTAGAGTGCTCCATTCCCAGAGTTCCATATCTGGCATCGCGTGTCCTCCTTCACATCGATGGCTCTTATTATTTAGAGACTTCGACGCTTCGAGATATTCTGAAACACAAATTCTTAGAAACCCCAGAGTACGATCCTCTAAAGTTCATGATCTAGTAACACCTATCCAACTCAGATCAACGACTCCCAGCTGCTTTGGTTGTTCAGGCTTTGACAAATTCAAAATTTCATCCTTCGCGTTCTCCCGAAGTGTTTTCACCCAAAACTAAGGGATTTCCTCCATGCGTCCTTTCAAACGATGGATGGTCCCAAATCACTTCGGGACTTTAGCAAGTCCACTCTCCCTTTTTCCTTGGATCCTCCTTAGAGGTGACCTTAGGTGGTGACCTCACGCAAACACATGATTGCGGGCACTATTAAAGGTGGTTTGGGACCGAACTACTTTTCATCCCACAATTCACCTTAATCCTACACACATCCTTGCTCCAAAACCATGGTTTGGATTGCATCCCACCCTCGACTTCGTAAAGCTTGAGCACCTTCTATCCCCACAATGTGAGGTGAATGTCGATCTCATGATCTTGACGATGCTTCTAAACAGATGACTGAGATCTACCTCCAACAATTGAGATCTCCCTCTCCCAGATCGATGGCTGGGGTCATTCCTCCTCTTGAGATTTTGACTCCTTCCGACTTGGAAGAGTTCGTAGATATTCAAAGGTTTCGACCTTTGAAATTTCTCCTATGAGTCCATGTGACATCCCCAAAAATAAAGTATTTTTGAAATTCAAAAATCGTTAGAGAATTATTTCCATTTTTGGTAAATTCAAATTTCAAATTTGATAAATTGTAATTAATTATTATGACCATTGGGCAGAGACCTAATTTGAACCAACTAACTATTTAATTATGACACTTGTATGTAAACATAATATTGTTCTATTTATTGGAGGAGGACAAATGGAACAACCATGTTAAATTCAATTGACCATGACTCCATGAGTGGGGAACATGTTGGAACTACCTCTGGGATGATTATTACAAGTGGAAAATCAAGGATTTGGCCATTGGTAGCCCCTGAAAATCAGGGATTTAGAAAGCTATGAAAATTCCCAAGGGAGGGAAAAAGACCTAGGAAAAAATGATTGTTTTTGATATATAGCATATGTAAGGAGGCAGGACACTGCCTAATATGATGGGAAGGGAATTACTGTATACTTGTTGTTATGAACTCTGAATATTGAGTGTGAGGCAAGGAGAGGACTACAGATAGAAGAAACATTGTTGAAGAGGAGATTTCAATTTCGCCCTCATGGACTCATGGTCAAGAAAGGGGGTGAACCGGGAAAGTGATTTGGCTGCCCTGTTCTATGGTTGGGAGGAACACAGATGTTCCCTTTGTCTCTCAGTGTATTATTTCATATATGTTATTTCTGTCCCTTCTCTAGATGAATGTTATATAAATGAATGTTGTTGATAGACTACAATCTGCAAAATCTGGTTAGGGTTATTGTTATGGACAAAAATCTAGTTGAATGTTTGCTGAACTCAATATCTGATCAAAGGAAACCTCTAGACTAATTCTTGTTGAATGTTATATAAATTTATATCTCATATAATGCAATTGTAAAATTATGGTTAGGGTTATTGTCATGAACAAAATCCAGTTGAATGTTGTTGAAACTCAATATTTGATCAAAGGAAACTTCTAGATTAATTCTAGGTGACTGTTGTTTTATTGGATATACCAGCTAAAAGGATATGTTGGTTCTGTAGATTTGATTCCTGAGACGATGAGATAGAAACTGTAGAATAAGCTTCACCTTATAATCGTATTGACTGTGACAAAAAAAACAAAACTAGGTACAAGCGAAAATGTGAAAGGAGTTAGATCGCAGAGACATATATAAGTCTGCCTATGTGCATGTCGATAACTTTATACAGAATCACGGTAATAAGTGGGAATTCATTCATGTATCTATTAAACTAGAATCCATATAGAAGTTATGTATGATGGAAATTTAAGCTCTGTACACACACACACACACACACACACACACAATAAGCATGCTAATTGTAGAAAATTCCATCTTAAGAAACTACTGTATATATATATATATATATAGGTAAATATTCATGATAAAATGGGAGGCGTTTGGGCCTAGCGACCATACATAAAATTAGGGAATTAAAATTAAAAAAAAWTTGTCAACAACTACAGAGACCTGTGACTAAATGCTAGAGGCACGAGGGCCTACAAACTCAAAGCCTAGACTGGAATCCCATAAATAAAATCTACATTTATTTGGAAATTTTTCAAGCTCCATCAACCAAGAAGTATGGGATCCTGACAGTAACGAAAAGAAAGAGCTATAATAAGCATTCGTGTATTCGGCAATAATTGAGACCTTATATCCGGTCTAAAACCCTAATTATATCTTACACAATGTTCCAATAGGAAATGGACTGATTGGTCACTTACAGTAAAATCGACTTCAAAGTTATTCATCACATAGTTAAGGGTTCAAGCCTTAGGGCTTCTCCGTTAAATAAAAAAAGGAAAAACCAAGTGCAAAACTAAATCGTGTGCCATAAAAGTCTGGCATATCTACCCACGATGACTATATCCAAATCAAAGCACTCAGTGGAGGCTGTAAGAAGTTGAAACGCTAATTTAGAACCCAATTACCTTTTTATTTACATGGCATGACTCCGAGTCGAAGACTTGTGGGCAAGCAATCCCTGCGAGAACACATAATAGTAAGAAAATGAGAAACCTTTGGAGCTCTGAAATAGACTATGTTAAAGAAAAATCTAAGACAACCTTTATGCTACGAAAAACTTGATTATGCATCATTACTTAACTTATGGTCTGAGTCAGATGGATCACCGCGCAATCGAGGAGGACGCCCACAGAATGGAAGGGAAGGTGGGTCGAGGTCAAACTGATGGGTACCTCACAAAACATCAGAAGGTCCCATCATTAGATTGATGAAATTTTTTTGTTAAAAATCAAAGAAAATCTTATAAGGAACTGTAAATTTTAAAATGACTTAAAACCATACAGAGATTCTACTCTACCAAAATAGCATGAAATGATTGAACTATGAAAATATGAGACTTCACCCTTGCCCTGTAATAACCGTTATGGACGGATGACCGACAATAATAAGCCAAACGAGAGTTAATAAAATTCAATATATTGGGAAGCCAAGTATTGTGGAACGCTCATAGGATAACCCTAATATATGAATAGTAAAGAACAACTAAATTATTTTACAATAAATATCTCAGGAGGGTCGGGGAACTATAAAGACTCAGTAACAACTCGGGGAATTATTTTCTCATACCGAATCTCAATAACAACCGATAGAAAATGACTGATGACTTTCTTTTATTTAAGCACAAAGTTATAGTTTTGGTCAGGGTATTAATACACATAGAACCTTCTAAATATTAAACCACTTATGATTTAAAGGGGAGTCTTCATTACCTCCCTGGTGGAAGATGAGGAAAATAAATTATGAATGACAGGGGCGACCTCAATCGAATCCTAACCTCAAGAACCCTACAAACAAGTTTTAAGCCTTTACAAAGGTTTCCAAACAGTTGAAAGGATATAGGTAAAATATTTATATACTTCTAGAGAAGGAAACTTGATAGGTTAACGAAAGTCACGAGCATAGAGTACACTTACCTTTCTAAGTCTACAACCAGGGTCTCTGAATGCATTCCAGTATCAACGAGAGTCCAGTATTTCATGGCTGACTGTTCATTTGGGACGAGAATAATAGAGGTCCTATGATAGAACTCTGTGTTCACATAAGATTGGAGTGTGACAAAGATACAATACTGGAAAGAAAAATTTCCCGACGGTCCTAGTAACAGGTGAGTAAAGGACATAGGCTGAGGCCATGTGAACGACCTGAGGTGGTGAAAGCACAGTGGGCATAGAGGCTGACCATTAACCTTGGGAGTACACCACTAGCCCTCTAATTAATATCGCATGATGGGTCTTAAGTCTTGGGAGTGTACTCCTACCACTCTACATAAATGCTCAATTATGGAGGGGATTAAGTGCAGACGAGTTAGGTTTAGACCATGCCATTTGGTCATTCTATTTATGATTGGACACTTAACCTTAGTCCCGTAACTACCTGAACACTGTTAGCTAGTTTGTGTTCCACTAAATCGTAACCATGTCTCTTGTGCTAAACACTTATTTCCTAGTGTTGATGCTAGCTTAAAACAAGTACCACAATATCTATACATATGACTAGATTATTATGGATTATGTGGTATACGATGGATATTCACACAATTTGGGAAGGATTCTATAGGGTACAAAGTCAATGTTATAGGTTCACACGCAAGCACAATATTAAAATGGGAAATTTAGGATTCAAGTCCTAAATATATATTACTGTATAGATGGATATATATTTATGTATTTAAGATCTATGGGTACAATATATGTGTTGAAGAAAGGTACCAGAAATTTTTAGAGAGAGATCCTTTATAAAGTTGCTTGTTATCTTCTAATGGTAGAATTTAAATTTGTAATCATAATGAACATTACTACCCCTTCATTATGAAGTTTTGTAAGCAAAAAGGGAGATTAGTACTCCTTAGTATTTTTTTTTATGCAAATTAGAGGTACATTACATATGGTATCAGAGCRAAGGTTACAGTGCTTGGACCTTGAATATGGCCACTTGATTTCTTAACACATAATCCTGTTTATGTAAAACTAATAAAACCTTCATTGTTGCAAACATAAAACCCTTTTCTGTTTTATGYTGATCATGGTAGCACATGATGACGCAAAAATCAATCTTGATGGGAATCCTAAACAAAGACATCCTGAAAATCAGAGACAAAATAGTGATGGAAGATCACCTACTGAATTTCTGGAAACAATGAGGAATCTCATTGTTGAGATGCAGGTTTTCAAAGCCGACAATGAAAAAMTAAAGAAGGCACAACAGGAACAACAAGAGATAAATGAAGTCCTGCTGTGTAGTATAGTGATGAAGAAAAGCCCAAAGAATGATAACAATGAAGAAGAGGTCAGCAAAAGGGCCTCCAAGAATTCTGGGCCCCAAGCATAAAAAGGAGACAGTTCTTCTGAAGGTACACCTTCAACTGAGGACAAAAATAAAATAGACAGAAAAAGAAAACAAGTAGACCACCTTGAAAGAGAATTTAAGAAAATTAAACCAACTACCTTTGATGGAGAATCCAGAACATGGGAGGAAGCTGAGGCATGGTTATTAAACTTCAAAAAATATTTCCAGATATACAACTATTCCAACAACATGAAGGTTAGAATGGCCATCTACACTCTGAAAGGAAAAGACAACATTTGGTGGCAAGATCTGAAATTGGCCAAAGGCCTAAAAGGGAAACAAATGGAATGGTCTAACTTTAAGAAATATTTCAAGAAACAATACCTATCTGAAAGTTACTACTAAAGGAAAACGAAAGAATTTTATGAGCTACGACTTGGTTAGATGACAATGGAGGAACTTATAAACAAATTCATGGAATTACTAAGGTTTGTACCTTATATCCGGGAGGACAAGGTAAAAATCCAGTGGTTCCTAAGCTGTTTACCACAATCTTGCAGGGACATAACTGAGTTTGTTAACCCCAAGTCCTTGAGTGAAGTATTCAGGAAAGCATGAATGTACTACGACTAGTACAAATAGTGAGAAGAGTTTCCCAGCGCTTGGAAGGATAAGAAATAAGACCGAATGAACCAACAAAAGAAGGGATACCAGCCATCTCCTTATCGGAATGTAGGAAAAAGATTTCCTAGAAAATATTTTCACTCAAACCATCCAAGCACATAAGGAGGTGGTAAATCGATAAACCTGGGAACAAAGAAGTTTGAGGACAACCCTCGGGAATTGTTAAAGTGTTGGGAATGTGGAGAACCTCATCTCATGAGAAACTGTCCATGTTTAAACATAACAAGCAGAACTGTTGTGCATAATTTGCAGGAAGCTTCAATTGTGGGTGATGTAGGCAGAAGCCTGCATCGGATAAATGCAACGATTGATGGTCGACAAGCTGACCACTAGTTCTCTGTGGTGGAAATCGAAGGTAAAATCAATAACACCCGAATTTTTGTTTTAATTGATCCTGGAGCTACGCTAAGTTATATCACTTATGGAGTAGTAGAGTCAAATAAACTTAAGAGGATGAAACACACGAAATCATGGCTGGTACAGTTAGCAACAAGAACTAAAAAGAAATTGGTTTGACTTTATTTGTGATTTTGAATTTAGTTTAGATGGTAAAAACATAACAAAAAATCTGAATATTCTGCCATTAGGAGCTTATGATATGATTATTGGAATGGATTGGTTGGAAAAGCACAAAGCAATTCTAGATTTTTATACGAAGACACTTAATTATAAATATGATTATGACACTACTAGAACAACCCAAGGTATACCAAAACCTGTATTAGTTATACAAGTCACTGCAATGAAATTCAAGAAATGGATGAGAAAGGGTTGTCAAGTTTACGCCATTCAAAGAACGAATCTGTTAGAAAAATAAGATAAGCCCAACTTGGAATAATTTGCTGTCCTACGTGAATTTAGAGACATATTTTTTGATGAGATACCAGAATTACCTCCTAGAAGGGAAATAGACTTCTCCATAAGCCTACAACCTGGTTCAACCCCCATCTTGAAAGCACCTTACCGAATGAGTCTACCATAATTGACAAAATTAAAAATACAACTGCAGGCATTATTGGACAAAGAGTATATTAGACGAAGTGTTTCACCATGGGGAGCACTAGTCCTCTTTGTGAAAAAGAAAGACGGTACTCTAAGACTATGTATCAATTATAGACAATTGAAAAAAATGATTATTAAGAACACATACCCCTTACATAGGATAAATGATCTGTTCGATCAAGTACGTGGGCCAAGATATTTTCAAAGTTGGATTTAGGATCTGATTATCATCAAGTTAGGATACAAGATGAGATCATAAAGAAAAAAACCTTTCGGACAAGATATGGACACTACGAATTCGTAGTCATACCTTTTAGAGTCACTAACGCACCAACCATGTTTATGTGCCTGATGAACAACATTTTTAGTCAGTATTTAGACAAGTTCGTACTAGTATTTATCGACGATATTCTGGTCTATTCTAAAATGGAGGAAGAACATGAAGAACACTTAAGAATAGTTCTACAAACTTTGAGGAAACACAAACTGTATGCCAAATTTGATAAGTATGATTTTTATCAAAAGAAAATACAATACTTAGGACATGTAATTTCAGCAAAAGGCATTGCAGTCGACCCTGAGAAAATAAAATCCATCATGGAATGGTCGGTACCTAAGGATGTAGTGGATATCTGATCATTCATGGGAATCACCGGATATTATCGCAAATATACATAGGGGTTTTCCAAAATAGCCTACCCTATCACGTCATTACAAAAGAAAGGGACTGAGTTTAATTGGTCACAAAAGTGTCAAGATAGTTTTAAAAAACTGAAGGAATTATTGACAACTGCACCCATCTTGAAGGTAGCAGACCTAGATAAAGACTTTACCATCTGTGTTGATGCGAGTAAAGAAAGACTAGGTGGTGTCCTAACTTAGGAAGGACACATGATTTGTTATGAGTCCTGTAAATTAAAAGAACATGAGCAAAACTATGTCACTCATGACTTAGAATTGGCAACAGTAATACACGCCTTAAAAATGTGGCGACACTACATAATGGGAAGAAAATTTCTATTACTGACAGATAATAGCAGAGTGAAATATTTGTTTAGTCATCCAGATCTTAATGCAAGGCAAACAACATGGCTAGCCTTCTTGAGCGAATTCGACTTTGAGGTAAGAGATATAAAGGGTAAGGAAAATAAGGTAGTAGATGCCCTAAGAAGAAGAGTCCATGGGTTATTTGAAATAAATGTCAATAGAGCAGAAAGTGATCTAGAATAGAGAATAAGGACAATAGGTATTAACGATGAAAACTACACTAAAATAATGGCATAATTACAAAACAGTACCGTAAACTCAGATAAACCGGATCTGAGTATCAACAAAAATGGACTATTACGATTTAAAAACATACTTTACATACCAGATTCAATAGAGTTAAAGATAACAGTCTTGTATGAAGTGCAAAAGAAACCATACTCTGGCCATCCAAGATACCAGAAAATGAAAAAAGCACTTAGAAAACTATTTTATTGGCCTAATATGAAGGGCAAAACAAAAGAATATTTGGTTAGGTGCCAATATTTTTAGTAGGTTAAGGATGAACACCAACATCCAGCTGGCCTACTACAACCATTGCCAGTACGAAAATGGAAATGGGAGACCATATCGCTAGACTTTATTACAGGTTTGCCAAAAATTCAGAAAGAAAATGACTCTATTATGGTTGTAATCGATAAAATCAATAGTTTTGCACACTTCATTCCTGTAAAGTCTACTTTTAAAGCTATAAATATCGCTGAAATATTTCTAAAAGAAATTTTTAGATTGCATGGTATTCCTAAAATGGTTATTTCAGATAGAGACGTAAAATTCACATCTGCTTTTTGGAAAGAATTATTTGCAGGGCTAAATACTAATTTGAATTTCAGTACTAGTTATCATCCACAAACAGATGGACAAAGAGAAAGAACGAACCAAATCGTAGAGGATATGCTCCACATGTATCTAAGAACAAAACCAAGCAAGTGGGAGGACTACCTACACCTGGTAGAATTTGCATATAACAATGGACATCAAACTTTGTCTAAGCTAAGCCCCTTCGAGATACTCTATGGCAGAAAGTGTACGACTCTAATTCGCTGGGACAACCCGATTGACAGACTTATGGTTGGACCAGATATGCTCCAATAAATGGAAGGTATGGTAAGAAATGTACAACAGAACTTGAAAGAGGCATAGGATAGACAGAAAAGTTATGCAGACTAGAAAACAAGACACTTGGAATTTCAAGTGGGAGATCATGTCTACTTAAAAGTTAAAGCTCGAAAGAGTTCACTCAAACTAGGGAATTGTGCCAAGATGGCACCCAGGTTTTGTGGACCCTTCGAGATACTAGCTCGAATTGGACCCGTATCATACCAACTTGCACTTCTAGCTAATCTAAAAATTCACAACGTATTTCATGTGTCTTTGTTAAAAAATTATGTTCATGATCCTACTCATATGATCGATTGGAACTTGGAGAAGGTGGAACAAAAAGGCGAGTTCCAGGAAGAACCCTTGCACATTCTGGATTGGAGAGAAATAACACTTCGAAAAAGAACCGTCGCTCAGGTAAAGGTGTAATGGAAGCACTTTAGTCCTGAGGAGGCCACTTGGTAGTTGGAGGGAGATTTGCAGAAATATCATCCAATTCTGTACCAGTAAAGGAACGAACACTGAGGACAGTGTTTTATTGAAGGGGGAAAGGATGTGACATCCCCCAAAATAAAGTATTTTTGAAATTCAAAAATTGTTAGAGAATTATTTCTGTTTTTGGTAAATTTGAAATTGGATTTTTTTTTTCCATTTATGGAAATTTGAAATTTCGAATTTGATAAATTGTAATTAATTATTATGACTATTGGGTAGAGACCTGACTTGACACAACTAACTATTTGACTATGACACTTATATGTAAACATATTATTGTTCTATTTATTGCAGGAGGACAAATGAAACAACCATGTTAAATTCAACTGATCATGACTCCATGAGTGGGGAACATGTTGGAACTACGTCTGGGATGATTATTAGAAGTGGAAAATCAGGGATTTAGCCATTGGCAGCCCCTGAAAATCAGGGATTTAGAAAGCTGTGAAAATTCCCAAGCGAGGGAAAAAGACCTAGGCAAAAAGGATTGTTTTTGATATATAGCATATGTGAGGAGGCAAGACGTTGCCTAGTATGATGGGAAGGGAATTACTGTATACTTGTTGTTATGAACACTGAATATTGAGTGTGAGGCAAGGAGAGGACTATAGATAGAAGAAAAATTGTTGAAGAGGATATTTCAAGTTCGCCCTCATGGACTCATGGTCAAGCGAGGGGGTGAACCGAGCAAGTGATTTGGCTGCCCTGTTTTATGGTTGGGAGGAACGTGGTTGTTCCCTTTGTCTCTCAACATATTATTTTAGATATGTTATTTCTGTCCCTTCTTTGGATGAATGTTATATAAATAAATGTTGTTGATAGACTACAATCTGCAAAATCTGGTTAGGGCTATTGTTATGGACAAAAATATGGTTGAATTTTTGCTGAACTCAATATCTGATCAAAGGAAACCTCTAGAATAATTCTGGGTGAATGTTATATAAATGGATATCTGATAGACTACAACTGTAAAATTCTGGTTAGGGTTATTTTCATAAACAAAATTTGGTTTAATGTTGCTGAAACTCAATATTTGATCAAAGGAAAATTCTAGATTAATTTTGGGCGAATGTTGTTTTATTGTGTATACCAGCTGAAAGGATATGTTGGTTCTGTAGATTTGATTCCTTATATCATGCGATAGAAACTGTAGAATACGCTTCACCTTATAATCGTATTGATTGTGACTAAAAAAAAATAGCTACAAGCAAAAATGTGAATGGAGTCGGATTGCAGAGACATATATTAGTTTGCTTATGCGCATGCCGATAGATTTATATAGAATCACGGTAATAAGCGGGAATTCATTCATGTATCTATTAAACTAGAATCCGTATAGAAGTTATGTATGATGGAAATTTAAGATCTGTATACACATATATATCTGGAAGTATAAATTCCATCTTAAGAAACTACTGTATATATATACATATAGGTAAATATTCATGATAAAATGGGAGGCGTTTGGGCCTAGTGACCATACATAAAATTCTAGAATTAAAATTCAAAAAAAATTGTCAACAACTACAGAGACTCGTGACTAAATTCTAGAGGCACGAGGGCCTACGAACTCAAAGCCTAGACTGGAATCCCATAAATAGAATATACATTTATTTGGAAATTTCACAAAATCTATCGACCGAGAAGTATGATAGCCTGACTGTAATGAAAAGAAATAACTAAAACAACATTTCGATTATGATGTCAAACCCTGGAAATTTTAAAAAGTATGTACAATCTTTGAAATACCATGGATTCACAAACTGGAAATTTACTTATAATAAGCATTCACGTATTCGGCAATAACTAAGACCTTATATCAAGTCTAAAACCTTAATTATATCTTACATAGTGTGGCAATAGGAAATAATAGGAAATAGACCGATTGGTCCCTTACAATAAAATGGACTTCAAATTTATTTGTCACAGAGTTAAGGGTTCAACCCTTAGGGCTTCTTCGTTAAATAAAAAAAGGAAAAACCAAGTGCAAAACTAAATCGTGTGCCATAAAATTGTGGCATCTCTACCCATGATGACTATATCCAAATCAAGATACTTAGTGGAGGCTGTAAGAAGTTGAAGCACTATATTAGAACACGATTACCTTTTTCTTTACATGGCATGACTTCGAGTCGAAGACTTGTGAGAAAGAAATCCCTGCGAGGAAGCACAATAGTAAGAAAATGAGAAACCTTTGGAACTTTGAAA
>JASDQU010307801.1:82539-106228 GCA_032191745.1 Picea mariana
GGGGGGGGGGCTATCAGCCCCCCCTCTAACCCCCGTGCACGCCCGGGGCAAACGTTCGGACACTACTACTCGTGCAAAGAATATAACACATACCCAACATTAATTACCTCCCCGATTGAATATGAAGAAAATAAATTATGAAATGATAGGGGCAACCTCAATCGAATCCTAACCCCAAGAACCTTACAAACAAGTTTTAATCCTTTACAAAGCCTTTGAAACAGTCAGAAGGATACAGGTAAAATCTTTATATACTTCTAGACAAGGCAACTTTGCAGGTTAACGAAAGTCACGAGCATAGAGTAGTCTTACCTTTCAAAGTATACAACCATGGTCTCTGAATGCACTCCAGTATCGATGAGAGTCCAGTATTCCATGGTTGACTATTCATTTGGGCCGAGAATAATAGAGGTCGTATGATCGAACCTTGTGTTCACACAAGACTAGAGTGTGACAAAGAAATAATACTGGAAAGAAAAATTTCCCGACGATCCTAGTAACGGGAGAGTAAAGGACATGGGTCGAGGCCATGTGACCAACCTGATGTGGTGAAAGCACAATGGGCACAAAGGCCGAACATTAACCTTGGGAGTACACCACTAGCCCTCTAATTAATATCGCAGGATGGGTCTTAAGTCTTGCCAGTGTAGTCCTTCCACTCTACAAAAATTCTGAGTTATGGAGGGGATTAAGTGTTGATGAGTTAGGTTTAGACCATTCTCTTTGGTCATCTAGTTATGATTGGACACTCAACCTTAGCCCTGTAACTACCTAAACATTGTTAGCTAGTTTGTGTTCCACCGAATCGTAACCATGTCCCTTGTGCTAAACACTTATTTCCTAGTGTCGATGCTAGCTTAAAACAAGTACCACAATATCTATGTATGACTAGATTATTATGGATTATGTGGTATATGATGGAAATTCACACAATTTGGGAAGGATTCTATAGGGTACAAAGTCAATGTTATTCGCGCGCAAGCATAATATTAAAATGGGAAAGTTAGGATTCAAGTCCTAAATATACATTACTATATAGATGGATATATATTTATGAATTTAAGATCTACGAGTACAATATATGTGTTGTAGAAAGGTACCAGAAATTTTTAGAGAGAGATCCTTTATAAAGTTGCTTGTTATCTTGTAATGGCAGAATTTAAATCTATAATCATAATGAAAATTAATACCCCTTCGTTATGAAGTTTTGTAAGTGAAAAGGGAGATTATTACCCCTTAGTTTTTTTTTTTTTTAATGCAAATTAGAGGTACAATACATATGTTATCAGAGTGAAGGTTTCAGCACTTGGACCTTGAACATGGCCACCTGATTTCTTAGCACATAATTATCTTTATGTAAAACTAATAAAATCTTCATTGTTTCAAACAGAAAACCCTTTTCTATTTTGTGTTGATCATGGCAGCACAGGATGATGCAGAAATCAGACTTGATGGGAATCCTGAACAAAGACTTCCTGAAAATTAGAGACATAATAGTGACAAAATCTCACCTGTTGAAGTTATGGAAATGTTGAGGAATCTCATTGTTGAGCTGCAAGTTTTCAAAGCCGACAATGAAAAGCTGAAGAAGGCACAGCAGGAACAACAAGAGATAAATGAAGTCCTGCTGTGCAGTATAGTGATGAAAAAAATCCCAAAGGATGATAACAATGAAGAAGAGGTCAGCAAAAAGGCCTCCAAGAATTCTGGGCCTAAAGTAGAAAAAGGAGACAGTTCATCTGAAGGTACACCTTTAGCTGTGGAAAAAACAAAAATAGACAGAAAAAGAAAACAAGTAGACCACCCTGAAGGATACTTTAAGAAAATTAAACCAACTACCTTTGATGTAGAATCCATAACAGGGGAGGAAGTTGAGGCATGGTTATTAGACATCAAAAAATATTTCCAGATATACAACTATTAAAGCGACATGAAGGTCAGAATGGCCATTTACAATCTAAAAGGAAAATCCAACATTTGGAGGCAAGATCTGAAATTGGCCAAAGGCCTAAAAGAGAAACAGATGGAATGGTCTGACTTTAAGAAATATTTCAAGAAACAATACCTATCTGAAAGCTACTACGAAAGGAAAAAAAAATAATTTTACGAGCTACAACTTGGTCAGATGATAATGGAGGACCTTATAAACACATTCCTGGAATTACTAAGGTTCGTACCTTATATCCAGGAGGACAAGGTAAAAATATAGTGGTTCCTAAGCTGTTTACCACAATCTTACAGGGACATAACTGAGTTTGATAACCCCAAGTACTTGAGTGAAGTATTCAGGAAATCATGAATGTGCTACGACTAGTACAAACAACGAACATAGTTTCCCAAGGCTTGGAATGATAAGAAACAAGACTGAATGAATTAGTGGAAGAAGGGATACTAGCCAACTCCTTATCAAAATGCAGCAAAAAGGTTTCCTAGAAAATATTTTCACTCAAACCATCCAAGCACACAAGGAGGCGGTAAATAGGTAAAACTGGTAACAAACAAGTTTGGGGACAACCCCCTGGAACTGTTAAAGTGATGGGAATGTGGAGAACCTCATCTTAGTTGAAACTATCCATGTTTAAACACAGCAAGAAAAATTGTTGTTCATAATTTGCAGGAAGCTTCGACGGTGGTTGATGTAGGCAGAAGCTTGCATCAGATAAATGAATCCATTGATTGTCAGCAAGATGACCACCAGTCCTCTGTGGTGGAAATCGAAGGTAAAATTAATAACACCCAAATTTCTATTTTAATTGATCATGGAGCTACGTTAAGTTATATCACTCATGGAGTAGTAGAGTCAAATAAAATTAAGAGGATGAAACACACAAAATCATGGATGGTACATTTAGCAACAAGAACTAAAAGGAAAGTGGTTGACTTTATTTCTGTTTTTGAATATAGTTTAGATGGTAAAAACATAAAAACAAATCTGAATATTCTGCCACTAGGATCTTATGATATGATTATTGGAATGGATTGGTTGGAAAAGCACAAAGCAGTTCTAGATTTTTATACAAAGACACTTAATTATAAGGAGGATTATGACACTACTAGAACAACTCAAGGTATACCAAAACCTGTATAAGTTAGACAAGTCACCGCAATGCAATTCAAGAAATGCATGAGAAAGGGTTGTCAAGTTTACGCCATTCAAATAATGAATCTATTAGGAAAATAAGATAATCCCAACTTGGAAGAATTTGCTATCCTACATGAATTCAGAGACATATTTGTTGATGAGATACCAGAATTACCTCCTATAAGGGAAATAGACTTCTCCATAGACCTACTACTTGGTTCATCCCCCATCTCGAAAGCACCTTGCCGAATGAGTCTACCAGAATTGACAGAATTAAAAACACAACTGCAGGAGTTATTGGACAAAGAGTATATCAGATCGAGTGTTTCACCATGGGGAACACCAGTCCTCTTTTTGAAAAATAAAGATAGTACTCTAAGACTATGTATCGATTACAGACAGTTGAATAAAATGACTATTAAGAACAAATACCCCTTACCTAGGATAAATGATCTGTTCGATCAAGTAGGTGGGCCAAGATCTTTTCAATGTTGGATTTACAGTTCGATTATCATCAAGTTAGGATAAAATATGAGGACATAAACAAAACAACATTTTGGACAATATATGGACACTATGAATTCATAGTCATACCTTTCGGACTCACTAACGCACCAACCACGTTTATGTGCTTGATGAACAGTATTTTCAGTCAGTATTTAGACATGTTCGTAGTAGTATTTATCAACGATATTCTGGTCTATTCGAAAATGGAGGAAGAACATGAAGACCACTTAAGAATAGTTCTGCAAACTTTGAGGAAACACAAACTGTATGCCAAATTTGATAAATGTGATTTTTATCAAAATAAAATACAATACCTAGGACATGTAATTTCAGCAGAAGGCATTGCAATTGACCCTGAGAAAATAAAAGCCATCATGGAATGGCCAGTACCTAAGGATGTAGCGTATATCCAGTCATTCATGGGAATCATCGGATATTATCGCAGATTTATAGAGGGTTTTTCCAAAATAGCCTACCCTATCATGTCATTACAAAAGAAAGGGACCAATTTTAATTGGTCATAGAAGTGTCAAGATAGTTTTAACAAATTGAAGGAATTATTGACAACTGCACCCATCTTGAAGGTAGCAGACCCAGATAAAGAGTTTACCGTCTGTGTTGATGCGAGTAAAGAAGGACTAGGTGGTGTCCTAACTCAGGAAGGACATGTGATTTGTTATGAGTCCTGGAAATTAAAAGAACATGAGTGCAAATACATCACTCATGACTTAGAATTGGCAGCATTAATACATGCCTTAAAAATGTGGTGACACTATGTAATGGGCAGAAAATTTCTATTACTGATGGATAATAACATAGTGAAATATTTGTTTAGTTAGCGAGATATTAATGCAAGGCGAGCAAGATGGCTAGCCTTTTTTAGCGAATTCGACTTTGACGTAAGACATATCAAGGGTAAGGAAAATAAGGTAGCAGATGCCCTAAGTAGAAGAGTCCATGGGTTATTCGAAATAAATGTCAGTAGAGCATAAAGTGATCTGGAACAGAGAATAAGGACAACAGGTATTAACGACGAAAACTACACTAAAATAATGGCAAAATTACAAAACAATACCGCAAACTCAGATAAACAAGATCTGAGTGTCGACAAAAATGGATTATTATGATTTAAAAATAGACTTTACATACCAGATTCAACAGAGTTAAAGATAACAGTCTTGGATGAAGTGCATAAAAAACCGTACTCTGGCCATCCAACATACTGGAAAATGATAACAACACTTAGAAAACTATTTTACTGGACTAATCTAAAGGGCGAAACAACATAATATTTGGCTAGGTGCCAAGATTTTCAGCAGGTTAAGGTCGAACAACAACATCCAACCGACCTACTACATCCATTGCCAGTACCAGAATGGAAATGGGAGACCATATCGCTAGACTTTATTACAGTTTTGACAAAAAATCAGAAACAAAATGACTCTATTATGGTTGTAATCGATAAACTTAGTAAGTCTTCACACTTTATTCCTGTAAAGTCTACTTTTAAAGATATAGATATCGCTCAAATATTTATGAAATAATTTTTTAGACTGTATGGTATTCTTAAAATGGTGATTTCAGATAGAGACATAAAATTTACATCTGCTTTTTGGAAATTATTATTTACAGGGATAAATACTAATTTGAATCTCAGTACTAGTTATCATCCACAAATAGATGAACAAACTGAAAGAATGAACCAAATCGTAGAGAATATGCTCCGCATGTATGTAAGAACAAAACCAAGCAAGTGGGAGGACTACCTACACCTAGTAGAATTTTCATATAACAAAGGGAGGTGAAACCCCTACGCATTCTGGACTGGAGATTAATAACACTTCAGAACACAACCATCGCTTAGGTAAAGGTCCAATGGAAGTACTTTAGTCCTAAGGAGGTCACTTGGGAGTTGGAGGGAGATTTGTGGAAATTTCATCCAATCCTGTTACAAGAAAGGAACGAACACTGAGGACAGTGTTTTATTGAAGGAGGAAAAGATGTGACACCCCCAAAAATAGAGTATTTTTGAAATTCAAAAATTGTTAGAGAATTATATCCGTTTTTGGTAAATTCGAAATTGGAAATTTTTTGCCATTTATGGAATTTACAAATTTCGAATTTGATAAATTGCAATTAATTATTATCACCATTGGGCAGAGACCTGATTTAACCCAACTAACTATTTTACTATGACACTTGTATGTAAACAGAATATTGTTCGATTTATTGCAGGAGGACAAATGGAACAACCATGTTAAATTCAGTTGACCATGACTCCATGAGTGGGGAACATGTTGGAACTACCTCTGGGCTGATTGTTACAAGTGGAAAATCAGGGATTTGGCCATTGGCAGCCCCTGAAAATTAGGGATTTAGAAATCTGCGAAAATTCCCAAGGGAGGGAGAAATACCTAGGAAAAAAGGATTGTTTTTTATATATAGCATATGTGAGGAGGCAGGACGCTGCCTAATATGATGGGAAGGGAATTACTATATGCTTGATGTTATGAACACTGAATATTGAGTGTGAGGCAAGGAGAGGACTATAGATAGAAGAAACATTGCTGAAGAGGAGATTTCAAGTTCACCCTCATGGACTCATGGTCAGGCTAGGGGGTGAATCGGGAAAGTGATTTGGCTACCTTGTTCTATGGTTGGGAGGAACATGGTTGTTCCCTTTGTCTCTCAGCGTATTATTTCATATATGTTATTTTTGTCCCTTCTCTGGATGCATGTTATATAAATTAATGTTGTTGATAGACTACAATCTGCAAAATCTGGTTAGGGCTATTGTTATGGACAAAAATCTGGTTGAATATTTGCTGAACTCAATATCTGATCAAAGGAAACCTCTAGAATAATTCTAGGTGAATGTTATATAAATGGATATATGATAGACTACAACTGTGAAATTTTGGTTAGGGTTATTGTCATAAACAAAATCTAGTTGAATGTTGCTGAAACTCAATATTTGATCAAAGGAAACTTCTAGATTAATTCTGGGTGAATGTTGTTTTATTGGGTATACCAATTGAAAGGATATGTTGGTTATGTAGATTTGATTCCTAATATGATGAGATAGAAACTGTAGAATAAGCTTCACCTTATAATCATATTGACTGTGACAAAAAATAAATAGCTACAAGCGAAAATGTGAATGGAGTTAGATCACAGAGACATATATAAGTCTGCTTATGCGCACGTCGGTATCTTTATACAGAATCATGGTAATAAGAGGGAATTCATTCATGTATCTATTAAACTAGAATCCATATAGAAGTTATGTATGATGGAAATTTAAGATCTGTATACACATATATATCTGGAAGTATAAATTCATAATTGCATATATATATATATATATATATATATATATATATATATATATATATATATATATATATATATATATATATATATATATATATATATATATATATATATATATATATATNCATAATTGCATATATATATATATATATATATATATATATATATATATATATATATATAAGCATGCAAATTGTAGAAAGTTCCATCTTAAGAAACTACTGTATATATATACATATAGGTAAATATTCATGATAAAATGGGAGGCGTTTGAACTAGCGACCATACATAAAATTTTGGAATTAAAATTAAACCTTTTTGTCAACAACTACAAAGACCTATGAATAAATGCTATAGGTGCGAGGGCCTATGAACTCAAATCCTAGACTGGAATCTCGTAAATAGAATATACATTTATTTGGAAATTTCGCAAGCTCTATCAACCAACAAGTATGACAGCCTGAGCGTATCAAAAAGAAAGAGCTAAAACAACATTTCGATTCTGATGACAAACCCTGGAAATTTTAGACATATGTACAATCTTTGAAATACCATGGAATCACAACCTAGAAATTTAATTATAATAAGCATTCGTGTATTCGATAATAACCAGGACCTTATATTCAGTCTAAAACCCTAATTATATCTTACACAGTGTGCCAATAGGAAATGGAGTGATTGGTCGCTTACAGTAAAATCGAATTCAAAGTTATTCGTCACAGAATTAAGGTTTCAACCCGTAGGGCTTCTCCGTTAAATAAAAAAAGGAAAAACCAAGTGAAAATCTAAATCGTGTGCCATAAAATTATGGCATCTCTACCCACGATGACTATATCTAAATCAAAGCACTCATTGGAGGCTGTAAGATGTTGAAGCGCTAAATTAGAACCCGATTACCTTTTTCTTTATAGGGCATGACTTTGAGTCAATGACTTGTGAGCAAGAAATCCTTGCGAGGAAGTGCAACAATAAGAAAATGAGAAACCTTTGGAACTCTGAAACAGACTAGGTTAAATAATCAATCTGAGACAATCTTTATGCTACAGAAAACTTGATTATGCATCATTACTTAACTTATGGTATGAGTCAGATGGATCACCGTGTGGTTGAGGAGGACGCCCACAAAATGGTAGGGAAGGTGGGTCAAGTTCAAAATGATGGGTACCTCACAAAACATCAGAAGGTCCCATCATTAGATTGATGCAAACAATTCGTTAAAAATCAAAGAAAATATTATAAGGAACTGTAAGTTTTAAAATGACTTAAAACCATACAGAGATCCTATTCTACCAAAATAGTATGAAATGACTGAACTGTGCAAATATGAGACTTCACCCTTGCCCTATAATAACCATTATGGACGGACGATCGACAATAATAAGCCAAACGAGAGTTAATAAAATTCAAGACACTGGGAAGCCAAGTATCGTGAAACACTCATAGGATAACCCTAATCTATGAATAGTAAATAAAACCTAAAGTATTTTAAAGTAAATATCTCAGGAGGGTTGGGGAACTATAAGGACTCAGTACCTTGAAAATACAATTTTCTCATACCAAATCCCAATAATAACTGGTAGAAAATTACTAATGACTTTCTTTTATTTAAGCACATAGTTACAGTTTTTGTCAGGGTATTAATACACAGAGAACCTCTTAAATATTAAACCACTGAGGATTTAAAGGGGAGTCTTCATTACCTCCCCGGTGGAAGATGAAGAAAATAAATTATGAAATGACAGGGGCGATCTCAATCCAATCCTAACCTCAATAAACTTATAAACAAGTTTTAAGCCTTTACAAAGGTTTCCAACACTCGGAAGGACATAGGTAAAATATTTATATACTTCTAGACAAGGCAACTTCACAAGTGAACGAAAGTCACGAGCATAGAGTACGATTACCTTTCAAAGTCTACAACCAGTGTCTCTGAATGCATGTCAGTATTGATGAGAGTCCAATATTCCATGGTTGATTGTTCGTTTGGCTGAGAATAACAAAGGCTGTATGAACGAACCTTGTGTTCACACAGGATTGGAGTGTGACAAAGAAACAATATTGGAAAGAAAAATTCCCCGACTATCCTAGTAACGGGTGAGTAAAGGAAACGAGCCGAGGCCATGTGACCGGCATGAGGTGGTGAAAACACAGTGGGAACAGAGGCTGAACATTAACCTTGGGAGTACAACAATATCCCTCTAATTAATATCTCAGGATGGGTCTTAAGTCTTGCCAGTGTATTCCTTCCACTCTACATAAATGCTCAATTATGGAGGGGATTAAGTGTAGATGAGTTAGATTTAGACCATGCCCTTTGGTCATTTTGTTTATGATTGGACACTCAACCTTAGCCCCGTAAATACCTGAACATTGTTAGCTAGTTTGTGTTCCACCGATTCGTAACCACGTCCCTTGTGCTAAATGCTTATTTCCTAGTGTTGATGCTAGCTTAAAACAAGTACCACAATATCTATGTATGACTAGATTATTATGGATTATGTGGTATACGATGGAAATTCTCACAATTTTGGAAGGATTCTATAGGGTACAAAGTTAATGTTATAGGTTCACGCGCAAGCATAATATTAAAATGGGAAAGTTAGGATTCAAGTCCTAAATATACATTACTATATAGATGGATATATATTTATGTATTTAAGATCTATGGGTACAATATATGCGTTGAATAAAGGTACCATAAATTTTTAGAGAGAGTTCCTTTATAAAGTTGTTTGTTATCTTGTAATGGCAAAATTTAAATTTGTAATCACAATGAACATTACTACCCCTTCGTTTTGAAGTTTTGTAAGTGAAAAGGGAGATTAGTACCCCTTAGGATTTTTTTTTTTTATGCAAATTAAAGGTACATTACAGTCTTCCTCTTGGATCTCGTCTTCTCTCTCATAAGAGTTATCGCTTATGAGATTTAGGACTTAGAATAAGTCTGACTCCTATGCACTCTTGCGTTAACTCTTCTGAGCTTTTCAATTTACTCAGTCTCCTAAGGGTCTCGACCCTTCTGTTTCCTTTCAAAGTAACACTTCGTGCCCTCCTGCAACCTTCTGCTCAAAGCACACCTTGCTGAGTGTTTTCTACAGAGTTTTCAACATCTCTGTGAATATCTTCCTCTGATACTCTTCTCCCTAAAATTGACAAAGAGTTATCTCTGTGCACACTTTCACTCGCTCGATGCCTGCCTCACGGAGCCCTAGAGAGTTCTCAATGACTCTTTCTCTCTCTGAATTTAACATAGAGTTCTTCCTATGCATTCCTTGTAGTTTTGCTGATGAAGGTTCAATGATATCTCTCCTGAGATTCTGTGAGGTTAACTTACCTTGTCAATACACTCCTTGCGGACAATGTGCACTGCTTGCACTCGAAAAATCAAAGAATATAAACAATTGAAACTTATTCAATACTTCACCAGTTTACGCATTCAAACCAATTTGATTTAAGAAAATGTTCATATTTCATTTTATTTCTGAGCTCTTCTCTGCTCTGTAATCATTTTCAGGCACTAGATCCTTTCTCTAAGTCCCCAATCCATGTGATCACAGTCCATGACCAAGTTCTAGATCACTAGGTGCTTACTCTAGCCTTCAGCCTTCGGCTTCGGAAGATTTTAAAGCACCACACAAAAATATCTTGGAGTTCCATATTACTGAAATCACGAAGTAGCTTGGATCAACTGTCCACGTCTAGTCATCATCTGACAACTGACACTTACTATGGAATCTCAGGCGTCTAATTTCCGGAACTTTGAAGCTCCATGAATTCAGAGGATTTCACATCTATGCATCCGAACTGTTAATCTCTGAACATTCCCAATCACCTTTGGTGACGTCATTACATCACATCACTTAATGTTTTCCAATTGCGGGGGCATGAAATGGTGGTTTGGAGTAACCTACCTTTCATCCGCAATTCTTCTGACGCGGACATGTAACCCCTTGGTGAAACCGTGGTTTGGATTGCGGGACCACCTTGGAGAATTAAATCCCATGCAACTTGGTCTTCACAATGCCTCCTGGCTGTCAATCTTGATGTATTGTGATCAACACCAGTGTGGGTCCTTTGACCTTTAACTACGTTACGTAACCTAGGGATCCCACTAACCATGCTCATACAGAATTCCACGTGGTGGAATAATAGCGGCTGACACGTGGCTCAGTTAGATGAATGACACGTGTCACGTTCCATATGACATTTCAAACTTCTACGGGTTCTAAACCCACTGGCACATGGTGCACAACCCATGTGTCCATGTCAAAACAAGTGGCATCACCATACCATGTCACTTTTAAGTTTCGGACATTGGAAGTTCTTATGCTTTCTTCCTTCCAATATTCCAAAATACGAAATTACAAACCTCTTTATCTTCTGCTCTTGGTTTGATATAACGATAAGACTTCTCCCCAGATCTATGGTGTAGATCTCTCCTCGGGATTCCACCTTTATCTTAGTTTGCATCAACTTCACCCAAGTCACAAAGTCTGAAGGGCTTCCAGGATATCCCTTCTACACCTTCTCCAGATTTGACAGTCGTAAAGGATTTCCATTCCTTCTGAACAAATCCTATGATGCAAAAAAAACTTTGTTACTCTGCAGATTTCCAAAGGAATTCATGTCTAACTGCCTCACAACATTACCATATCTGATGGTCATGAAGGATTCTCCTTCTCCTGAATAGATCCTAAGGTCCACATTACCCTATGGCCCAATACCAAGTCTATCATGGTTTTACAACACCGCTACTCCTTTCGAGCTTCGTAACATAACCAAGGTAACTTCTTGGCACTCAGGAAAGTTCAGAGGTTCGAAATTGGTCCTCCAGAAAAAATTTCCTCTCGAAACCTTGGGTCCAATGACCACTAACCCATCCCATCCAGGCTCTGCATTGAAACCTTGGGTTATAACTTGAGTTTTGTCTACTTCGACAACAATTCTTTCGAAACTTTTTCTTCATTTTCCACTAACATGGCCCATCCAGGCTCAGTGTTGAAACCATGCTCTGATACTATTTTTGTAACATCCCTGGCCTTCCAAAGACCGGGAAACAATACCAACACAACCTTAACTTAGCTCTAATACCAATTTGTAACGTCCCCGACCATCAATCGCACGGCCTGACAACGCCACTACTTAGCTCTGACTTAGCTGCGATAGCAAAATGTAGCATCCCGACCCTCCACAGAGACCGGGAAATGCCACTACTGTGGAATATTCACATATAAAAATAATATGCATTAAATCAAATTAACACATTTTAACATAGAGTTACTATTACCATTCAAATTTAAATAGAATTAACAACAATTCATACATGAAATGGAACACATGATAATATTCTAGCATTATGCATAACATAAAATTAAGTAGATCAATTATACTTATCTTTCAACTGTAATAACACCACCAAATGCGTGCAGACATTCCACGAACCTCCCATCCATAGACCACAATGCTCATCATGCTCAACAGTGGGTCATCCCCGAGTTGGGACTATGCTCCACCCAGGGCAAGGGAATCCTAGACTAGGCTGAGGTCATAGGAAACTGTACAAAGAAACCAGAAGGATTCTCTCTAGGATCCTTATTATGCTCACTACTCACAAACTCGCAATCCCCACATGCCTGTTCCATCCGAGAATATACACCTTCACAAGAACAGTCCATCGGTGCTTCACCTCCCTATTTGGGTCTCGAAAACAGGCCAGATCAAGAATTATTAGAGCTTCGTAGCTGGTGTTGGACTCTCTCTGGGAGAAAACCACTTCCCAATAGACTCTCTCTCACATAGAGAGAGCTTCTCACAGGCCTGACAACCTGCCTCTTCTACCACGGGCCTGACAACCCGCTTCTTCAAAACACTCCTCGGCTCAGTTCCAACCAGGTGAGGATAAACRCAACGGTTCAACACTCATTCACACAAGGATGATAGTAGCAACCAAAAATTGGGTATGGACATCCAAAAACGACAACCGTCCACACTAATACACAACACGACTCAATAAGAAACAAACGACGGTAGAAAGACACCCTCAATCGAGGAATTGCATGGCCACAACAACCAATCGTTATGACACACACATGGCACAAACATATATGGGAGGCTCAGGCTTCATGGAAGACGTGGATCAATCCATCAACTTTCCCACGGGTTCTCACTGGGTTCATGATCAGGAAACAATGCATAGGTCAATTGCAGAGGCAAAAAAAGTTCAGACTTCGGATGGCTGAATGACCATGGAACTCCCATGGAGGTTGGAAGAATGACCACAAACATGACTGACTCATTAGTTTTAACTGCATGCGCCCAAGTTGACACTTGTCTTCCTAGAGCGGCATGCATTTCCTTTTTCACACGTTCCCTTTACAGGAACTTAGGACATCAATCAACATGTCCACCTTAGCCTTCAAGAAATAATAATGAATTATTATCCCCTTTAGAGGTGAGCCACCTAGCTTAGCCCCTAGGTCCACACACTTAGCCTCCTCCCTTACCCAACCTTGTGGAAACTTAGTCCCCCATCACTCTTTCTTTGTGTTCGGTCTGCACGTAGTGATGTTTATATTTTATTAATGATCTGCATAATTACATATACAAAATTAGGCTCTTGGCCTTTAACACTTAGGCTCTCTGGCCTAATAAACACATAAGCCCACAAGCTTATATACACTTGTCTCATTAGCCTATAAACATGATTACAATTCATAATAAAACTGGGGCACTATCGGGGGATATTACACCTTTCAACTAGTTTTCTCTCTTTCTAATCTCCTTATCACCAGAGTCAATTGTTCCACCCCTTCCTCAGATTCAGTCGACTCATCTGAATTATATTATTTATTCCTCAATTCAAACCACCCCATATCAGGATTATTCTTGATCTGAACAACTTCCTCAGGCTCATGCTTACCTCCTAATTCTATGAATACCACATCTCAACTGTACATTGCTCTCCTTGATGCAAGATCCTAGAGCTTATGTCCTTTCATCCCTTATTTGTATCCAATGAAAATACATTTGACTGCCTTCTTGTCCAACTTGCTCCTCTTTTCCTTAGGAACATGCAAAAATGCATCACAACCAAATACTTTGAGATGTGCCACCTAAGGCTTCTTACTAGACCATACCTCATTTGGGTTCGTGTCGGATAACACCGATAAAGGAGACATATTCACCAGATATCTCGTTGTCTTGACTACCTCCACCCAGAATTTTTGTGTGATTCCAACACCACTGAGCATGTTCCTTGCCTTATCCATCAACATTCTGTTCATTCTATTGGAAACTCCATTTTTCTGTGGGGTATGTGGTGTGGTATTTTTCCATGCTATGCCACACTTCTTACAATACTGATCAAATTCCTTTCCATAGAATTCACCACCATTGTCATTTCTCAACACTTTAATCCTCTTCTCTGTCTGGTTTTCCACAAGCGATTTAAACTCCTTAAATCTCTTGAAAACCTATGATTTATTCCTCGTGAAATATATCCATGTATTCTTGGAAAAATTGTCTATGAAGGAGACATAATACAGGGATCCACCAAGTGAAGGCATTGTAACCAGGCCAAATACCTCAGTATGCACCAGTTCTAGGAATCCCATTTTCCCTTGTCGCTCCAGATGGGAACCTCACCCAAGTTTGCTTACCATATTTAAAATGTTCACAAAATTCAACTTCTAAACCACATTCAGGAAAACCTTTGACCATACCTTTTCTTTTCATAGCTCGAAGTCCTTTTTCTCCAATGTGTCCCATCCTCTCGTGCCATAGTCTGGTTGGGTCGATTTCATCATCTCTTGTTGAGTCAATTTGAACCAACTTAGATCGAGTCAAGTCAAGTTGTGTTGACAACGAGTCGAGTCAAGTTGCAGTTGAGTTGATTTCAGTTACAATGATGTTATTTTTTCCAACTAAGTTGACATTCCCTAACAACTTGTATAGGGTACCAATCTAAACTCCTTTCATTAAGACTATCATGCCTCTGACCATGTTGCACGAATCCTTCTGAAACAGATTATTCACACCTACATCACTCATGTTGCTGACATATATCAGGTTTCTTTCCAAACTCAGATTATGTAGTACATCGGGAAGGGTCATTTTCCTCCCATCCTACAGTGTCAGTCAGACTCTTCCTCATCTGACAATTCTAGTTTTCGAGACGTCCCGTAAGAACACATCACCCCCATCATATCATTCATATTCACATAACCATTATTTATGTGGTGTCATATGATAGGATGCTCCTGAGTTGATCAAACAAACATCTTGATCCGAATGTGTACTGGTCGATGCTAGGTACACGTCACCTCCCTTTTTTGAGGTCATCTTTCTCTCAGTCAAATGCTTCTCGTCGGATATGACATTAAATTTTGTTGTCTTCAAATTACTATACTCTTTATAATGCCCAACTTTACCACATTTCCAGAATCTTTGCATTGATTGAACCAAGGATTTAGATGTACCCTTCGACTTAAAATCTCTACCTAAGAATCTTCCTTTATCTCTGTCTACCGGTTGACCTCTCACTACCAGAGAATCTTTGGTCGATCCTTTCATTCTATTCCTTCTAATTTCTTCCAACATTAGAGAAGCAACCACTTCCTCTAATGATAGTGTGGTTGTAATACTTCCAATAGCCACGAATAATCTATCCCAAGATCCTGGCAAAGAACATAATAGGTTGGTACACTTCTCCTCATTAGTGATCTTAATATGCACATACAATAACTGGCTTAACATAGTATTAAACACATTTAAATGCTTAGTCACCGAAATGCCATCACTCATCCTTAGAACATACAGTTTATTTATGAGAAACAACTTATTTACTAGATATTTCGAATGGTATAAGCTTCCCAGCTTGTCCCACAGTTTCTTGGCTGAATATTCACCCGAGACATTCAACAACACCAAATATGCAAGACAAATCTGAATCACACTTCTTGCTCTTCTTTTGAGTTTCTCCCATTCTTCCATCGACATGTTTGTTGGCTTGGTACCTGGACAGACTGTTGTCCATTGTTCTTGATCTATAAGAAGATATTCCATTTTAAGCTTCCAAACCTCAAAATTTTATCCATTGGATATTTCTATCTCTATTATAGAACTGTTGGCCATTCTTTACCGTGATATTTAACACAATTTATGACTTACGACTCTTATTGTACCTAGGGTTTAGTTATTAGATTCAAGATTTACAAATCAAGATCTCATATACGCACCAAATCATAACACATCTATGATAACTCACTTGTCAAGGGAGAGCTAAGCTCTGATACCACATGTCAATAAATGAAAGACACTTCCACACTAATCCTAACATAAGAGAAGAAGAATTTAATCAAGAAAGCAAATGACACAAGCAATCACACAGTACATCGAGATTTTACCCTAGAAACCCTTAATCGGGAAAACCAATATTCCTTTGAGCGTTCTTCTCTCTTGTTGTTTTATTCATTAAGAATAAAAGGTTACATGTCTAACCTTGGCCCACACCTAAGACACAATCGACATCATACCCTCTTGCACAGGAAAGAACAAACTTGTAGCCAATTCAGCTTACATATGCATGGAAAACAACCTACACTTACACATGCATTAGCCTGCAAAAGTGCATTCTACAATTACCTTAAAACAATAACATATGATTACATCATTATCCTTTATGGCCTTACAACACTCCTCTTTGTAGGATTTACAACAGGAAAACCCTAAATATTGGCACCCAAAAACGGTTACAGATACACGCATATCATTAGCTACAAATCTCACAAATCTCGAGATTCTGTTACAGTCAACTCTAAGTCAGGCTTACCAGTCGATATTCATTCGGTCTCTAGTCGGTCATTTCATGCCCACAATTTGACCTCTTGTTGATTTACTTTCCATTGATAACTTTGACTTTGACTTTACATGGTCGAATCCCTCGACCTTCGATTTGCTATCGATCTACCTTGACTTCGACCTATTGTTGATCCACCTTGACTTCGTCTATCAATCGATTCACCTCGACTAGACTTTCACTGAAAATAATATAACAACCCAACAATAAGGGGGGTAGAAAGTGTGTGTGGGAGGGAGAGATATCAAGGAATAGTAAGGCAAAAGAGAGAGTGTGTGAGAGAGAGAGGTAAATGTAGGAGAGAGGGGTAGAGGTAGGAGAGATAGTGGCATGAGAGAGAGAGAGAGAGAGAGAGAGAGAGAGAGAGAGAGAGTGCGTGAGAGTGTGATAGGGGAGAGAGAAATAAAAAGAGGGGAAGAGACAAAGTGTTATAGGACCGAGAGGGAGAAAGAGAGTGGGGGTAGAGAGAGGGGTAGTGAGAGGAAGGGAAGCNAGGGAGAGTGGAAGAGGGTGGGGATAGAGAGGGATTGGTTGTGAGAGTTTGAGGCATGTGAAGGTAATCTCTAGGTCTTTCCATGCCTTGTGATGTCTAAATCTTACCATGTCTAGTTCTTACCATGTATAGGAGTGTGAGGGAGAGAGAGGGAGATAGACATGGGGGGTAGAGAGGGAGAGTGAGAGTGATATAGAGAGGGGGTGTAGATGCAGGAGAGGGAGGAAAAATATAGAGAAGGAAGGAAATGATTTTAAGGAGCGTGCACTCGTTCCTAGAGCGCGTGTGCAATTGTTTGAATTAAATTTTTTTGGATGGGATTGACAAGGTGTATGTTGACTTGGTTGGCTCAGATTTAGGTTTGGGATGAAAAACCCAGGGTTTGGCCTACAAATTCATAAAATCTCCATTTCTTGAATACCCCTCTATAGCTATGTATTTGATGTTATTTTTCTATAGGCTAAAAAATTCAGTTATTGACGAAATTATAAACATAGGTAGAGTCAGCTATGCAAATTTCAAATATATATATATATATATATATATTATTTTTTACTATTTTTAATCTATTTTTGTCTCTACATATATCAAAATCCTAGAATACATACCTCTCTTATTTCTGCTATAACTCTTTCTTGGCTTAACCATTTCTCAAATAATTTATATGCGACACTAGAAAAGACCGATACCTACGATGTGAAAACAACTTTTTTTTTTTTATCATGTTAAGACCCTTTTAGCCTGCACGAACAAAAGACGTTGTAATTTCAAGCATAAGTTGACTTTGATAATTTAAAAAAAATATAAAATTAATATTGGAATTTCCAAAAAATACACGACACAAGAAAAATGGGTTCTTTACAAGTATACAGATTTTTGGAATGAAATTCCATCGTTAAGACCCTCAACACAGATGCAAACAAAAACATACACCTTACATTTTGTTGTAAAAATAAGATACCACTATTATAAAAAATAAAATTTGACCTAGTTATTCACAATGTCTATGATTAAAATTTGTATATTCGTAAATCTAATTCAATTTCTTACGTTTCATCTTCTTACACCATATTCAAATTCATTGTAAAAGTACCTTGAATAATCCCTCCAAGTTAACAAATTGTTGTTTTTCCAGGTTTTCATTGCCACTAACGCGACATGAGAGACCATCATTAGATTGCACTCACCCTTATGTAAAACTAGCGTTTGTCAGAGAGATACATTGAGATATGTTCTTCACAATGCGACGTTGGACACTAGTTGTGACATTGCGATGTTGGGTCATGTTTATGAAAATGTGACATTAGGAAATATTTCTTACAATGCGACCTTGGGAGATGTTCATCACAATACGGTGTCAAGAGATGGTCAGCAGATTGCAATGTTGGGAAATGTTAATCATAATGCAATGTCATGAGCCATTTGACAAATTGTGATTTCAGTAAGTGATGAAGACAATATGAGATCGTGGGAATGTTTGTCACATTGTGACGTTCGGAAATGTTCGTCTCAAGGTGACAAAGGACAAAGTTTGTGACATAGTGAGGTTTGGTCATGAGATTCACATTGCTAGGTTTATTCATATTGGGAAAGGTTCATGAAATTGCGATGTTGGGGAATGTTTGTCATGATGCAACATTGGGAGGTTGTCGATAGATTGCGATGTTGGGAAATGTTCATCACAATGAGACACTAAGAGTTGTTCGACATATTGTGTCATCGCTAAGTGATTGTGACAATGCAAGGACATGAGAATGTTCATCACATTATGAATTCGGGAAATTTTCATTGTAATGTGACAAAGGACATAGTTCGTCACAGAGTGAGGTATGCTCATGAGCGTCACATTGTGAGCTTGATGTAAGGAATTGTTAGGTTTAGTCATATTGGGTTTAATCATCACTAGTACATTTGGGTCAAATTCTGACGATGCGTTTGATGCAATTGCCAGTTTATATTGTCAGGAGAACGACAAACAATGAACCCCCTCAAATGTCATTTCACATGACATCTCTTTTCCAATGCCATAGGGATCGTAATGTTGACATGTGTCATCTCAGATTTGACTGTCCAAACCCCATATAGCCATCGCTACAGCGATGCCAGAGACATCAGAATTTCGACGTCCCATTTCGTCAGTCTCCACAACGTGGACACCATGCGACTGATGTTAGGGACGTCGGAAGACCGACAACTGGAAAAGTCAATGGAGAGACGGTCAACTATATACCAACAACAAGGATGCCATGTGATTGACGTTAGGGACATCGTAAGACCGACAACTGAAAACGTCGATGGAGCGACGATCAACTATATACCAACAACAAGGATGCCAAGTGACTGACAAAATTGGATGTTAGAACACCGACGACTAATCGGTGCATAGATGGTCAACTATATACCAACGAAAAGGAGAACATTTCACTGACGTTAAGGATGTCGGAATACCGATGAACTGTAGGTGTTTTAAAAAAAAATGAGCTCTTTCCCTTTAGGTAATGGGTTTGGAAACCAAATAAAATAGGATAAGGTCTAAAGATGGTAGGGAAAAGTTAAATCTGGTGGAATATGCAAGTTGATCGGGCCCAAAATGTCATTTATTGTGATCCGTCTAGATCAATGATCAAGAATAGTTGCAGAGGTTGAAGCTGCACATAGTATAATACCAAAAAGCGGTCCCACAATTCAAACCATGGTTTTCTCCTGAGGGTATGTGGCATCATCGAGCGCATTGCGGAACTAAAGGTGGATTGGCTTGAAACCATTTTCTCACTCCCCCACAATTTTTGAAAATTATAAAGGTCATCGGTCAATTTATTTCATTTGGTTTATTACTTTTAGAATACTAGAACTGTCAAGACTGATCAGGAGATCATGTCCTAAGTGGAGAAAATGCTCAAAATTGAAATTACTCGGAAATGGTTGAAGTTGGAACGACTGGATAGGTCTCGTCGATACGATCCTGTTTCCGTGAATGGCACGCAAAACCGACTCTGCATGTGAAATTTATCCAAGTCAGAATATCCCTTATTTCANGCAAAAAATTTGGTGGGCGCAGAGGCTGCCACCTAGCATTAATTTAAAAACCCCTTTGGAGCGTGCAACAAAGAAAAACCACAGGGTTCGATCGTGGGTCGTTTGCAAGAGAGCCCCGAGTACTAACCACCCGGGCTAGTGGTGGTATTTACAATGCAAAGGGCGCTTTTTGTTTAAGAAATGGACACATGTTAGGAGGGGTGGTAAAAAGGGGACCAACCCCTAAGGACCAGCCCCCGTTGTGCACAAGACCATGAGCCATAACCTTGGCTTTAACCCCATTGGTTGCAGAATGTTTATACGTGGTTTAACTGCCACGGTTTGCCACCCGTGCATTCACATTGCATGGCTTAATCGTTATGTGCCATGGTTTACAAACGTTGTTTCCAAACCGTTGAAGTCGACGGGTTAGTCGGAGGCCATGTGATCGAATCAACCATTGAATTTAAATGCTAATGGTTGGCGCATTTTGGGTGGATTCCGCCTCTTTTGGCGCGTTTTTCTAATTTTAGCTAGGCTAACTCCCGCTACTCCTATTTTGGTGGAGTTTTTTGGGGAAAAGAGGAGGGATTTAGTTTTTGGGATAACTTTTGCTACAGGAAACGATTCTTCATGAAATTTTGGTCGATTTTGGGTATTCTCAGTCTTCTGGAGCAAATGGAACAGGTTGCAGAGCCAACATAGGTGTCGTTCAGCCATTTTCAGGGTAGAGGAGCTTGAGGAGCCATGAGGGCCTTGGGGGAAGAGGAGTTGTATTGGAGCAACTTTCACTATTTTAGGTGAYATCAGAGTCATTTTCAGTTTCTGTCTATACTCTAAATTTGTTCCTCAGYAGGTTTGGCCTATTTGTTGGCCTTTTTCTCATTGTAACACCATTTTGAGCATTAATAGATCAAGGACATGCCCATTGGGAGCCTTGGACCCGACAGATGTAGCCCAGGAGGGGTGAACTGCCTCAACATGTGCTGTGTGTTTATGATGAATTTTATTGTGCTGTGTTAGACAGATTTAAAATACTGAATCAGAAAACAAAACTACTCCCTCACACAAAAAGGTTATAAATCTTGAAGATAGAATACTTTGCACATTTAATATTTATGGAAATGAATACTTTGCACATCAATACAAATATTTTCATTTTTAGATCAGATGGTATCAGAGCCCAGTTTAGATCTTTTTGCAGCAAGACTCTTTTTACTCAGCATTGGTTTTGTGCAAAGATTAATTATTTTGTTTGCAATTTTTCATGCTTACTAGGCAAAAACTCCAAAGAGGTGAAGGAAGCTTGGTTAGTGCGCAAATGAATCCACAACCAAGAAAGGTCATAAATACACCTCCAAGAGCCTTAGAAGCAGCTTCAAGCATGTCTTCAAGAGAAGGGGAAATTCCTGAAGAGATGGATCCCAAGGAGGAAGAACGAATATTTATAAAAGCTTTCTTAGAGATGTCTGAAATGGTAAGGATCCTCTACCAAGAAAGAAATGATAGGATTGCTGGAGAAGGGTCTAAAAACCAGAAAGAAGGAGAGGGTTCCACAGGAGGCAAGAAGATTAATGAACATTCAAAGAAAGGACATGGAGGAAATGGTGATCCACCATCTCCATCTTCTTCCTCTTCCTCTACCTCGTCTTCCTCAACTTCAGTAAATCAGTCTCATAAGTCGAAAACCACTGGTAAAAGTCCTTTTCTAAAGCTTGATGTCAAATTTGAATTGCCTATGTTTAATGGTGAAGTCAATGCAGAAAAACTTGATAATTGGATCAGACAATTGGAAGTTTACTTAAGGATTCAAAACCTTCATGATGACCACACCAAGATACAACTAGCCTCGCCAAGAATGGATGGAGAAACATTGGTATGGTGGGAAGCCAAGACCAAGGATGAAATAAAGAAACATGGTAAGATTACTTTATCATGGACTGAATTTATTACTGCAATCAAGAAGCAATTTTATCCTTTAGCTCATCTACAAAATGCTATAATGAATTGGCAAAACTTTAGATAGCTTAAGGGACAGAATGTACAAGACTATACCCAAGAATTTAGGAGAAGAGCACTCTTATTAGGGGTAGATTTACAAAGTCAAGATACTTTTCTGAAGTATATCGGTGGGTTGCACAGTTACCTTAAACATACTATCCTCATGTTTAATCCTACTAGTCTAGATGAAGTTTGTGTACAAGCTACGCATTTAGAGGCAAGAGGGAAAAACACTTTTGATGAGGGTAGAAACAAGTTTTTCAAAGGGAAAAACAAAGACAAAACTTTTAAGGGAAAAGGCAAAAAGAATGCATCTATCAAACAAGAGGGTGAAAAAATCATTTGTAAACATTGTTCTAAAGAGGGCCATGAAGAAAAAAACTGTTGGAAATTACATCCTGAAAAAATAAATCAGTTTAACAAAAACAAGGGAAAGAAGAAAACTACAGCTACTACAACTACACCTCAAGATTTAGGTGACGATTCAGGGGATGAAACCAAAATTGCAGCTATGGGTTTTAAAAGTATGAAGGGAAAGGAAACTGAAACTAAGCCAAGCACTAGTACTTCAAACTGCCATGTACAAGCTCCTAATGAGGAAGAAAGAATTGAATTATTCCATGTAAGGGTAGTTTCAAAACATACCAAAATTGACACACTGTTTGACAGTGGGTCACAAGCAAATCTCATATCAGAAGACTTGGTCAAAAAACTTAAATTGGAGACCATTCCACATCCAAAGCCTTATCCACTTGGGTGGATATGCAAGGATGCAAATTTACAAGTCTCAAGAAAATGCATATTGAGATTCACCATAACTGCACACTTTATTGACACTGTTGAACTTGATGTGGTGCCGCTTGATATTTCAGGAATTGTTTTGGGAAGTCCTTACTTATATGATAGGAAAGCGATCTTTCATCACCATGAAAATAAATATCATCTCTTTAAATATGGCAAGGAGTTCATTGTCAGATCACATCGCAAGAAGGCAAATATAGCGATGGTAAATGCGGGACAGGTAAAAAGGCTAGTAAATTCTAGTAAGAGTTTTGTACTTCTTATGATTAAGCCCAAGGTTGATGTAAATCATGAGGCCTTTGAAAATTGTGATTCCAAGATTAAATCAGATTTATATGATGTAGTTGATTCACATCATGAGATGTTTCAAGAACCGACAGGTTTACCTCCTCAAAGGGAGATTCAACATGAAATCCATCTCCATCAAGATTGTCCTCTTCCTAACATTAGCATGTACCGCTTGTCTATCATGGAGAATGCTGAAATCAAGAGGAAAATTGAAGACTTGTTGGACAAAGGATTCATAAGACCAAGCGCTTCGCCATGTGGGTCACCAATCGTGTTGATTCCAAAAAAAATGGAACTTGGCGCATGTGTGTGG
>JASDQU010307801.1:113570-131816 GCA_032191745.1 Picea mariana
TTTTTTAAACAAAAAATTTGGTGGGCGCGGAGGCCGCCACCTGGCATTAATTTAAAACCCCTTTGGAGCGCACAACAAAGAACAACCACAGGGTTCGATCGTGGGTTGTTTGCAAGAGAGCCCCGAGTACTAACCACCCGGGCTAGTGGTGGTATTTACAATGCAAAGGGTGCTTTTTGTTTAAGAAATGGACACATGTTAGGAGGGGCAGTAAAAAGGGGACCAGCCCCTAAGGACCAGCCCCCGCTGTGCACAAGACCACGAGCCATAACCTTGGCTTTAACCCCATTGGTTGCGGAATTTTTATACGCAGTTTAACTGCCACAGTTTGCCACCTGTGCGTTCACATTGCATGGCTTAATCGTTATGTGCCACGGTTTACAAACATTGTTTCTAAACCATTGAAGTCGACGGGTTAGTCGGAGGCCATGTGATCGAATCAACCATTGAATTTAAATGCTAACGGTTGGCGTGTTTTGGGCGGAGTCCGCCTCTTTTGGCGCGTTTTGCTAATTTTAGCTAGGATAACTCCCTCTACTCCTATTTTGGTGGATTTTTTTGGGGAAAAGAGGAGGGAGTTAGTTTTTGGGATAACTTTTGCTACAGGAAACAATTCTTCACAAAATTTTGGTCGATTTTGGGTATTCTCAGCCTTCTGGAGTGAATGGAACAGGTTGCAGAGCCAACAGAGGTGTCATTCAGCCATTTTCAGGGCAGAGGAGCTTGAGGAGCCATGAGGACCTTGGGGGAAGAGGAGTTGTATTGGAGCAACTTTCACTGTTTTAGGTGATATCAGAGTCATTTTCAGTTTCTGTCTGTACTCTGAATTTGTTTCCTTAGCAGGTTTGGCCTGTTTGTTGGCCTTTTTCTCATTGTAACACCATTTTGAGCATTAATAGATCAAGGACATGCCCATTGGGAGCCTTGGACCTGACAGATGTAGCCCAGGAGGGGTGAACTGCCTCAACATGTGCTGTGTGTTTATGATGAATTTTATTGTGTTGTGTTAGACAGATTTAAAATACTGAATCAGAAAACAAAACTACTCCCTCACACAAAAAGGTTATAAATCTTGAAGATATAATACTTTGCACATTTAATATTTATGGAAATGAATACTTTGCACAACAATACAAATATTTTCATTTTCAGATCAAAGACCCTGTTGTGACCACCGTTTTCCACTTGCAACTCAATCGTACACCATATGCACACCATTTATGTTCATTTCCAGTTACAGGGAATAAGGTATGATCCACACCATATCATCTCTAAAAGAGATGACATATTAGGACATTCCTTCTGATTTACAATGGAAGGAAATGGTCCAACTGGGAAAGACAAAATGCAGTTTTGAGTCTTGCACGAGAGGTTAATCCTCCTTCTACGACGTCCCATCTAAAAACCTTTATATTGTTGTGATAAGAGAATTTTTTAAGCTCTATGAAGAGCAATTATCACTCTCTCCATTCAAGAGAGATAGACCATCTTGCACATTCAGTTAGATAAATAAACTAGAGAATAACAATTCCTTCTAAAGGCCTAACACAATGCATCCCATGTAGTAATGCATGTAAGAGTGTTGTTGGTAGCTTATTCTTTGATGACCCCCACATATATATTTATATAAGTTTGGTGAGAATACCACTATGCTTAAGCAATTTTGTTTAAATGGTTACTTTCAAGGAGGATATTCTCTTCTATCATCTTTTGGAAGGTTTGCAAGTAGGAAGCAAGGATACAGATCCATGAATATAAAACATCTATACACATTTGGCCACCATATTTAGGTAATTAAATTTATGTGTCTAAATAGAAAGTGGATCTATAAGACCTAGGTGTAAGTATAAGGGATTCAGTGAAAATGTTGGCTTGTCCTTGGAAAATGATGACTATGTTGGGATATTAGTCATTAGATGAGAAAGTGATATGTGTTAGGTTAAACTTATCCTAAATATATGAGGATCCATTGCAATAGATGATAACAATGAGTGAAGTGTAGTGGAGATCCTAGGTCTAGATCTAGCTAGAGTTCATGCCAATCAAGGTGTTTGAGAGGTAAGGAGAGGGACATTGTAAAAAACATGTGCAAATATTTGAGGAGAGACATACAACACATATAATATTTACTATCATGATGGAAATATTTGAGGAGAGACATACAACACATGTGGAAATATTTGAGGAGAGACATATAATATTTACTATCATGATTATATTAAAAGAATTATTAGTCCTTGCAGAAGCCATCAATGCATAAATACTTAAATAGTTAATGAAATATTACAATATAAGGACTGGTTTGTAGAAGCCATCAATGCTTAATATTCAAACCTACACATACACTGCATGATCCCATCACTCAAGAGGAAAGCACTATATGATAGTGACAATGAAGGAAAAACTTGCCATACAATTGCCACATATTATACAATTACCACATATTAAACCATAATTAAGCATTTCATGCTACTCTTGAAGTGAAAATTTAAAATTCATAATTTTTTGTTATATCATCATACTATATTTAGTTTTTAGAGGAAGTTCATCCACAAAAGCATGATTCTTATTTACATGCCATATCCATACCTTTACTAAAAAAATATACAACAATTTCCTAAAATATTCTCTCGATGATCACATATTCAACCATAATTACCCATAATTACCAAATGATTGGATCTTTCAAGTACAAAGGTTAGAATACTGGAGGAGCCATAATCAAACTATCATTTCCATTTCCAAATCTACTTGGCAGGGACTAAGATACCATGCAGCCCTTGTTATATATCAAATTAAATAATATATGAACCATATGAGAGATATATGACAAATGAAAAAAGTGGAGCTTGAACAAGCTAAGGTAAATAATGAAAAAATAACTATAAAACATTTTTGAGCCATAGGTTGTAAGGATATTTTGTAGTGATCTCAAAGATATGATATTTTCTATGCGATCCAAAGCATTATATGTTGATGCAATTAAGATTATTGACCTAAATCCACTCTTGTACCTTATGTAGCCATACTATACATGCCTAAGTCTAAACAATAGTTGTCTTTTTTGCACATTCATTTGTTAGTTATTTTACTATGATGATTGGTACAAAATTACTTTAAGTTCGTTTGAAATGATCTGTGTTGACATATGAAAAATTTGTTAACCTATTTTCAATGATTTAGTTAACATTCTTGGGTGTCATTCATTATCAACTAGTGCATGTGTGATGCAATATGCAATTTTTGTAGGAAGAACTTGTTATGTTGTACTTAGTTGAATAGGTTGTGTAACCTAAAAATACATTAAGGATGGTTGAGATTGTTTATATGAGTGTGTAACCAATTTGAAGCTGGGTACTATCCTAATCAGCCTAGATAGGGATCTCTCCTATCACTTGGTCTCTAACAAATAAGTTTTCTTTAACAAGTCGATGCCTAGGTTTTGTTTCTTTGAAAAGGTTTTTTATGATTTCGCTGGAAAGAAAGGGAGGGATACTTAGGGCTATGGAGTAAAACTTATGAAAACAAATGAAAGAACTGACTGGTAGGTAGAAATATCTAAAGGATAAAGGCTAAATGAGGTAATGAGTCCGAATTATAAATTGAAATTTGTAGGGAGTAAGAAGAAAGGAGAACATATAACTGCACTAGAGCATCAAGTAAGATGAATTCTGACCTAGTTAGCAAGAAATTAACATAGTTTAAATTGATTAATTCGAGAGCATCACAAGATGAATTCTGGACTTTTAATATCCAATTTATACATGAGATAGTGAAAATTAAATCAAGAACACATGAAATACATACAAAGAAATAAGACGAATATCAAACCACCACCATTAGAATATTTTTGTAGAAAGTTTAGGACATAAGCATGTGCATTCCATTTAGATTCAAAAAATTACATTTAGGTTCCGAATCACTATATTTAGTGCCCTTGCACTTCTGCCAACACTCCATACATTCATAACTCCTAACATTTATACACACTTAGTTCCTTCGGTTTGAAACTGATTACAATAAAATTAGAAAGAAAACGTTTCGTTTTGAAACCGATTAAAATAGAAAAGAAATCATTTCAGTTTGAAACCGATTACAAAATAGGAAAGAATCATTTCGGTTTGAAACTGATTAAGAAAATAGGAAAGAAACCATTCACAAAATATGAGGTTTGACCCTTTCGGTAGTTCGATCTTTTTCTTCTCCCTTTAACTCTGCTTCGACCTTTCATATGATTTGCCGTCCTTTATTGACATCTGGACATCATCTACTAGGCCTTGGAAAACCGCATTTTGTCTTACCCAGCCAAATTGTTTCCATCCACTGCAAATAAAAAAGAATGTCATAATCCGCCATCTCCTTTATCAAAATCTCCAAGTCAATGCAATATTCGTATGACTTGAATAGTAGTCCAAGATTGACTGTTTTGAACTGATTTAGAATCTCAAAGTCGGTAATCAATTGGTCAACTAAAGTGGCTCCTTTCAAACTCTCCTCTAGGGTTTCAAACTTAGAATGATCCATTTGGACTGAGTCAAATGAGTATTGTATTCTTCCTGGTCATACAATTTTCACTTTTTATCCTAAAATGGCGGAATACCTTTGATAAACAATTCTTCAAATAAATCTTTAAAATCTTGTACACTATGCTCCATCTGTGCAACTTCAGTTTTAACTAATTTCAAAAGGTTATGTTTGGTGATAAACCTCCTGACCAAAATAATAAATGTAGTTCTGTCCTTAACTCCAATGGTTTGAAGGTTTGCAGTAGGAACAAAGTTGAGTAAATTTATGGCATTCTGGGCCCATTTTGATGGATTTTTGGATAATTTTTCCTTCACAAAAGTACACTTATGTCTAGCTGTAATGACTATGTTGTCTCTATCCTTAATGAAATTCAAATATGATTTGAATTTGGCAGATTCAACAACTATAGAGTCCCAAATGATATGCTTTCCCCCTTGTAACAAACCTTTGCCTCTTAACCTCACTTTCAATTTATTTATTCTCTCTTGCAATAATGCATTCTCCTTTTGAAATTGAGATATCCTTTCATTTTTTGCAGGCATCTCTTGCTTCAATTTCTCTATAATTTCCTTCATTCCTTTTATTTCTCCTTCCTTCAGGCTAACTTGTGACATAGCCTTGACAATTTCTTCAGTATTTGATCCAATTTCTATAGTAGGAGATGAAATCATAGCCTTATTTAAAAATTCTGTCTTTTCCTGTGATCATTTCACGTTTTCTTGTTCTAGCTGCAACACCTTATCTTTGTAATCTAGTGTATCTTGACGAAGTGCTGTCTTTCCCTGTTCCAGAACTACCAATTCTGCTATTTGTGGATGATCTGTAGAAGACATTTTCAATCTCTTCTTCAAACTTTGAATTATTTTTGTCTTTCTCATATAATGAAAACTTCACCCCTTGGGAACCTTCAGACTCCAACCTCTTAACTTGAGTGTTCCAAGCTTTGTTATATGCCTTTTCTTACCTCAATTGTCTTTCCAATTTTTCTGCATAAGATGACAATTTTGAATTCTTCAAGTTCAAACTCAAGTAATCAAAATATAACATGTCACTAGTTTGCTTGTGGAATTTGACCTTGTCCAGGGCAATTATGTTGTCACAATTTATCTTTATCTTAGAAACTTTGTCTTCTTCTTCAACTGCGATGTTAAAGGTATTGTTTTCAACATATCTTACTATGAACATAAAACATTTATGCTCAGAGACTATTTCCACTTCAGGGAATAAATCCTTAATCTCACCCAAAGCTATATTTCCCTTCTCAGCATATTGTTTTGCCAAATATTCCCTAGACTAATAAGCTAACCCCGATGTTTTATCAAAAATATATTTCTTACTGCAAAAGGTTCTTGAGCTTCCCTCACTTTGGAGTTTATTTCCTTCTTCAATCTCTACAGTGCTAGTAGCACTTTCCACAATATTTAGATTTGCTTGATCTCTGGATTCTTCATCTTCTAAATCCACAATCTGTGTTGACTATGTAACCTTTATCTTCGTTTTGATAGTCTGTTGGTCATCAATGTCCATAGCCTCTAAAATGCTTCTCTTGATGTAAACACTTGTTTTAGGAACTTTATTCATCAACTTTTGAGGAGCTTCTTGTGTTTGAATTGGCTGCAGGGTTACTTCCACTTATTGTGTTTGAATTGGCTACATGGTCTTTTCCACATCAACATAGACTTCTAGATTCACCAACCTATCAAAACCTTCAACCTGTTCATGCTCATAAGGAGCATGTTTTGTTCATCTGTCTTCTTTTGTATATGATATGGTGTGGATCATACTATCTTCCATGTAACTTTGCAAAACTAAACTCTTTAAGGTTTGCTTGAACCTGGGATAAACATGATTTGAACTTGACAATAAAGGGGCCAATGACAAAAGGGAAATTAAGGTTGGAGGCTCTATGCAACTTTGGGAAATGATCTGTTTCAAATATAATTCTCTTCCTGATGAATTCAAGGGAAAATATTCTAGGAGTTAGAAAAACAAGAAATATGTAAGGATATTGTTGATAACCATAAACCCAGATTACTGTTGAATGAATGAATAATACCCAATCTCCCACTTTGTTCTCTGGATTTGGATGTAGATAACTTCTCATGTCATCCAGAACTCTAGGTAGGCTAGTATTGAAAATCAAACTATAAATCATGGACATAACTTTGCTAATGAAGACGAGCAATGCAATTCTTTTGCATTCAGTTGACACAAATGTTGCTTCAGGAAATTATTTGCTGTTACTTGCTAGGAAAAGTTTCAACAGATAAGTATAGTATCTGAAATGACTCAGGGAGTGGAAATTCACTAGCTGTTTATGAATAGTATCAACAATGAATTTATCAAAGTTAATACAGATTGACAGACCAGACTTAGACTTGAAAAAGGTCAAAATGAAATCGAGCATGAATTCCACCACATACTTGTCACCGTCTAACCCTAAGACATGAATCAATAAGGAGCAAACCCACTAGACTTCAATGACCATTAGATTGACATTCAATGGCACATACAAACTTTCTAAAATCTATTCAGGTTTGACAATGGGTTGTAAAAATAGGCTTCAGACATCAGATGGACATTCCGTATATACCCTAATCAATTTCTCTTCATTGAATGGTTCATAATTTGCAGAAAAGACTCTGGTATACTGAGGGATTCTCGAATTGACAGATCTTCTATTCTACACAAGACCTAGGACCCTTTCTTATTGACAATGACCCTTTCTTCATGAGAATATTGTTCGACGCACCAACCTACAAATTCAGGTAATGGGAAAGAAATTTCGACAACATAGGGTACTATGGTGGCCTGGAATGATTCTAGGAACACTATACTTTTACCGATTATATTAGACAAATTGCTTCTGGACATAGAGATAGGGGAAATCGTGATTTCAACATCATAAACATCTGTGTCCCTATCAATTAGGGATTCTTCTATTGTTGTGGAGTATTGTTCTATCACTAAGGTTATAATGGGATCCATGGTTATGATGTAAATACCTGTAAACGAGCAGAAATGGTGTACTGTTGGGCTGTAAGTGGAAAATGGTGGTCGCGTCAAGGTTCTAACAGTTCAAGTATTCAAAAGAAATAAAAAAATGCTATAAATCAATCGATGACCTTTTATACTTTTCAACGTTGTAGGGGTGTGAGAAATTGGTTTTGAGGAAATCTGCCTTTCGTTCCAAAATGCGCTTGGTGATGCCACATACTCTCGAGAGAAACCCGTGGTTTAAATTGTGGGACCGCTTTTAGGTGTTATACTCCACCTAGCTTTAACCTCCGCAACTGTTCTCGACCATTGATCTTGGAGGATCACGATTCATGACTTTTCAGGCCCGATCAACTTAATGCTTCTTCCATATTTAACATTTCCTTCCATCTTTAGACCTTCTCTTATTTTACCTGGATTCTAAATAAATTAGTGTGTCTGCAAGATTTTTGGAAGATTTTTGAATGTGTTTGTTTTGGGATGGAAGAGTAGGAGAATAAGGAAGAAAAATAAATAGATGGACAAAAATATATAGCAAGGTGATAAAATTTCAAGCGAGTCCACTGGATAAAAACAATTATGAATGGACATGGTACAAGGGTATCCATCCACTTCATATGAATCATGGAAGTGATCATAAGAACATTAATGATTTTCTTATATTACAATTCTTGTGACAGTTGTGTACAAAATGATTAAATGATCACCTTAATTATTTGCTTGTTTTTGGAATGATGGAGACCTAATATCACTGGAAAATTTTAATATGATCAATATCGTGACAATGGAATGCAGTTCATAAAGAACATGGCAATTGAATTCAATTGAATAATTTCTAGGCTTTCTGAACGTGCATAATTTTTTAAAATTCTTTAGAATAAGTATGTTTAAACTTTAAATAAACAAAAACCTCCATCAAACTACATCAAATCAATATTCACGTGACTACGTAGATGTCATAAAGAATCATAATACAATTTGCAATTTTCCACGCACATTGATTGTGGAACTCTATGTTTTTTAGGTTTGGGACTTGTGCCAAATGATGATGCAAGAGGAACTGTTGGTCTCAACTAATGCACAAATACATGATGCACTTCACAAGGAATCATGTAGGCACACATAGTTTGAAATCATGGTGCTCATAACTAAATCCTTGGAATTTTGAAGGTCACTACCCAAATACCATTTTATCATATTACTTTGAAATAATTATTTGAAACAAATTTCTTAAAATTAGTAAACAGTCCAATTCCCTACAGGATTTTAGATAATCCCTATTGAAATTCCAAATAAAATTTGCACGAAGTTTCACTATTAATAACACTTGTGGATCAATTGTTTCCTCTTCACCCTCTAAATATCACCTTCAAGATTCAAGATCCTTAAGCTCAACCTCTTGTAGCTTTGTTCTACATATGAAGAAGCACTTTATATTTTCTTGTTCAGAAGGGCTATCATTTTGACTTACTTTGCTTGCAACTATAATAAGAACATGGAAATGATAGCATAGACTATCTCAACAACATTGACTAAGAACCATTCTTCAAATAGAACTTTACACAGAGTCTTCAAAATGTGATAAGAGATGATCATATTAACAATAATAGTACTGAATATATTATCAATAGGGATTCCTATACCTATAAGCCCTTCCTTCCAACTATTAGCCACTATAAAGGCATATGAATTTGATCTAGCTTTACACCAAATATCTTGAGTAATCTGATAGAACCAAAGCATGTGTAGTGTCGTCTCCTTAACATAACAAAAAGGACAGTTACCATCCTCTAAGTTATACTTTTTGACTCTTGCACAAGAGGTTAAGACTCCTTCTAGGATGCCCCACATAAACACCTTCAACTTGTTGTGATAGAGACCTTTTTAAGCTTTGTGAAGATAGATTATCACTCTCTCCAGTCAAGGGAGATAGGCCATCTATTATTCAGCCTATTCATCATCAGTTCAAGGATGAAGAGCATGGTACTAAATTTCAGTAGAAGGACTATCAAGGGGGATCTCTTTTCCCTAACACTAGGCTTGTAGCCTTAAGCCCTAGGGGTGAAAATGGACCTTACCAAACCATTCTTTGGAGAGACTATTGGTCAACTTAAGGATAACATATTTGTCTTATGCTTGTAAGTGGAATTTCTCTTTGATCATATACCAAGGCTTCCAATTATTGGAAGTGGTATCCCACAAATTTGCAAAAGAGCATATACCCTTATTTTAAAGTCTCTTTAAAGGGAACCAACTTTGGATTCTTGAGGGGTAGAGGGCCTTTTCGGTCAAAGGAGACCACCATAAGTTATAATCATTAATGTTGGTTCCAACTTGGGAATCATGAGGATTACAATGAAGTGTTGTGACTATTTGTTGCCAATCCCTCTGGTGGCTTTTAAGAATGAAGCTACCATGGATTAAAAAAAAGGTACAACCACAAGGAAATTTTCAATGCAAATATTAGGCACTTTATAGCCTTTCACTAAAGGATGGCCAAGTCTATCCCTTATGATCTATTTCCATAATTCATTTCCATGTGTGGCCCTAATAAACCACTTTGCTACCAAGGTAAGGCCATAAGTAGACAAACGAGGAATGCTAAGTCCTCCATCTTGTGGTTTCCTACTTGACCATATGAAAACCTTTTTCCCATTTATTCTTCACCCAAAAGAGATCTTTTAAGATATAGTTTTATTGTAGCCCTGCTAGTTGGGAAGCCAAATAGACAAATAATACATATGCATTAAATTGAAAATCTTGTCCCCCACTTGGATTTTGGATGCTAAGGATTTTGGCATTAAACTGAAAATCTTGTCCCCCATGGTTAGTTGTTAACAATTTCTAGAGATGTAGATAAGATAAGATAATGTTATTAATGTCCAACAAATGATCACAAAAGTAGGTCAATGGGACTAAACGATACATCCAATGTCAATACAATGTGGGAGTGTAGAAGAAACTCCTAGATAATGTTGAAATCTAGAAAACAAAAGAAAATCCACCTCGGGACTTAGAATCTAGATGTCCAAGAAGAAACCTAGTTTCCTTTTCAATAAGATGCACCAAGAAAAAATTCCTTATCTAAAGAGGATTGAACAAAAGAGGACATACAACCAATTTAAAAATAAACTCTTAGGTTATAAATCAATATTGGAAATATCTTCCAAATGTGAGCTCACCCACTAATGATTATGATTGGTACCAAGGTACCAAGTGTGAACCCACATGGTGTGAATAAATGTGTTCATGTTGTGAATACATGTCTTTGCATATTTCATTGTGGGAATCATTGTTAGGATATGTGGTCACAATTACAATGCTTTCTGATAGATTACCAAAGCCATTTTTTGTTGGAATCTTCTCTTCCAAGGTACATCCATTCATTGTATTTGTGATGGTTTTTATTTCCATATCACTATGATAAAGAAGTGTCTTTTCTTTCTTGTATCTGACTACAATTACAATTGGTGAAGCCAGTGAATAAAATAAATGAATTGGAGTTTTTCATACTTGTTGAATGATTTCCTAAGCTCACTAATTCTACATCCAAAAAGGTTTAAAATTGAAAGGAATCAACCCATAAACCTCTCTACTTGTATATAAAGGGAAATTGGTTTGTGAGGATGTGGACGCAATGATGTATCTCTAAGAGGAAACAACTTTGAATAATGAAGTTTTCTAGATTCTTTGAAATGTTCCCAGACCATAGTCTTTGGTTATTCCATGTATATTTCCTTCACTTTGGCTTGGGGTTGAAGAGGTCCCAATGCCCTATTAATTCATCCACATATTTATTGGAGGGGTCTCTTATGTACTCTTTAATATAGGAAAGGTCAAGAATTTGATTCTGTAATGCACAAGTGAGGCATCTTTCTCCTAATGGTAAAAGTTCACTTAAATAATTTGGTGATGACTACATTATTTTAAAAATTCCAAAATTTATTTTAAGGAAAATATCAAAGATCACATCTTTTTCAAAAAATAGTAAGTGCACATCAAAGTTAGCATAATTAAAATTAGATTGAATTGGATGAGGTATTCATCCTTGAGTTTTTTATTCAATATATATAAAAGACACTATATTTATAATATGTTTTTCCAAGGATAGGCCTGGTACTATTTCATTGTGTCATAGGTGTTTGCTAGAGTTTTGGTGTCAATGTGGTGGGTGCAGGGCTTGGCTGTGGTTGTGAAACAACAAACACTAGTGGATGCACAAGAAGGGAAATAGTGCATGGCTATATTTTACTCTAACATTGGCGTAAGGGTATTCCCAATGTCCACACCTAGGTACTAAGAGAATACGTGCAAGAGAACTAGGTCCAAATAGGGATTCAAATGAAGTGTGAGAGTTGATGCAGGTGTGTAGGTGTAGGCTTGATTTAGGTTATATATGTAATACATAAGAGGTAGTGGTTTAAAGGTTATAGTGTTTGATAATTTTAATGATTCGAGGTTATAGTTTTTACAAGGGTTAGGGGTTAGGTATTATAAGGGTTTATTGTTATAGGGGTCAAGGGTTACAAAAATTAGGGATTAGGCATTAAATTCAAGCATCATTATAAGTGTTAGGATTTATACAATTATAAGGGTTTGAGAGTTAGAATCTAGAGTTTATGAGGGTTACAGGCTATACATGTTAGGGGTTATAAGAGTTATAAGGAATAATTATTAGGGGTTGGAGTTTATGTTAGTTTTGTGGGTTATAGAAGTTATATGTTAAGTGTTATATGGGTCATAGGTTAAATATTTAGGGTTATAGGGGTCGGGGATGTTAGGGATAATAGGGATAAAGGTATATAAGTTTTGTAGGTGTTAGGATTTGTAAAATTATAGGGGTTTGAGGTTATAATATTTAATTAGTGATTATACTAGTTAGTGGTGATATGATCCATATGGGATACAAATTATAGTGCTTTAGAGTAAATTAGAGGTTATAAGGGATAAGGGTTTCATGTGATAAATGTTATAAGAATCAAGGGTTATGAAGATACATAAATTAGTTTTTAATGATTAGAATTTCTAGAGGTTATATGGGTTAGGATTTATACGGGATAGTGGTTATAAGTTTTAAGGGGCATGAGTCTATAGAGATCTTAAGAATGCTAAGAGTTGGTGGTTTTAAGGTTAAAGGTTTTAATACTTTTGTTTTGTTTGTTTTATTGTTTTATTATATATATATAGGTATTTTCTCTCTGTGGAAATTTTGTGTCTCACATTATAGGTGAATTCTATGTAAGCCCACATGAGGAATTGTAATGAAAACAAGGTAGGGAGGCCAAACACAATGCAAGGTGAGTTGACAAGAGGGGAGACCACATGAGCAATCGTAACAAAAACAAGGAAGGGTGCCCAAAGGAAAGGCAAGGCGAGTTGGAAAGAGGGGCATGCCCCATAAGAGGAATCGTAACAAAAATGAGGCAGGGTGCCCAAACACAATGCAAGGAGAGTTGGAAAGAGGTGCGCCCACCCACATGAAAGGTACAAAAACAACCAAAAAAGGGAGCACTAGGAAAGAAGACGAGCCAAATGCCAGATAATGAGAAATTTTGGCTTCGACTTAAACTTTTCAAGATGGCCTAGGAAAGGATGGGCGCCCAAACACAACACAAGGTGAGTTTGCAAGAGGGGCGTCCACATGAGGAATCGTAACGAAAACAAGGCAGGGTGCCCAAATGCAATGCAAGGCGAGTTGTAAAAAGGGGCACCCACAAGAGGAAACGTAACAAAAATGAGGCAGAGCGCCCAAATGCAATGCAGGACGAGTTGGTAAGAGGTGCACCCACCCATATGAAAGGCACGAAAAGGGCCACACAAGGTAGCACTAGGTAAGAAGATGAGCCAGATGCCGGATAATGAGCAATTTTGGCTTCGACTTAACTTTTTCAAGATGACTTGGACTAGGCTAGGCACCCAAATGAAACACAAGGTGAGTTTGCAAGAGGGGCACCCACATGAGAAATCATAATGAAAACAAGGAAGGGTGCCCAAAGGAAAGGAAAAGAGAGTTGGAAAGAGGGGCACCCATAAGAGGAATCATAACAAAAAGGAGGCAGAACGCCTAAGCACAACACAAGATGATTTGGAAAGAGGTGCACCCACCCACATGAAAGGCATGAAAATGGCCACACAAGGGAGCACTAGGAAAGAAGATAAGCCAGATGTCGGATAAGGAGAAATTTTGGCTTCAACTTAACTTTTTCAAGACGACCTGGGCAAGGTTGGGCACCCGCATGGGGAATCATAATGAAAGAAAGTGAAATAAGGCTCCAAGAAAGGTGGGTGTCCTCAATAATAAGCATAAACGTAAGTGCAAGCAACATCCATAATTGGGCATCTTCCTTCATGACCTAGGACATAAAACCATGAGACCTCCTGATCCCAATGTGAGATGTCCCATCAACAAGAGATAAAAGGTATGAAACGTAACATGCAAAGGTGGACATATCCATAAACTATAAGTTTGAATTAAGTCAAACCTCCATTGATAGAAAGGGTGAGACCTTCAAAACAAATTTTGACAATTTTTTCTTTATCCCTCCTGCCATATATGATTTGCCATAATGTTTCTGTCACATTCTTCCTGGTATGCATTGTATCAAATAAATGAACTACTTTTAGGTCCTCATATTAAGAAAACCTCATGAATTGAGTGGGATAACATTTCGTTCCTCGTGGAAGTCCATTATTACTACCTTCATGATGACAACATTGATGAAGCATAAAAAAAATCAAAACACTATTTATCAAATGTAGTAAAATAAAATGAATAATTAAAATAAAATTTCAAAACATGATTCCATTTATGATACATAAACAAAATGCGTACCTTGAGGATTAATTCTGTCATAGGAAAACTTCCATAGGCGGGGTGTCATTCTTTGTGGTTTTAGTCCAGTCTCTCATTTCCCATTGAAAATATTTTTTTCCGTAGTATGATACTTATGTTTCTTAGAGACGAAGTGTGTATACTCATCAAACACCTCATTTCCTAAAATTTTTGACCGACGAGATTTCATCTTAGGACCACAAACTAGACATGCAAATTTACCCTTTGTTTGAAGACCTACAACAGATGGATTAATGTCAATTATTAATATACGAAATGATTATTTAAACAACATGCATGATATATTCAATTAATTATATACTATTCAAGCATGCAATACAAAACGTTACATATAAAAAAAATGTGTTAGTCTTGGGGCATCATGAATTGTCCATAAAAGTATTCCACGACATTGAAATCTCTTCTGCCCAATTGGTTTACAGATGTCATACATAATGATACCCTCCCATAATTTTAGTAGCTCTTCGATAAGAGGCTTGATATACAAATTCATATATTTAACTTGGTACTTACCTAATTGTTTGAAATTACACGAAATTACTACCATGGTATGTATATATACGTAAATAAATAAATAAAAGATATTATGCAAAAAAAGAGAAAAATGAAAATTTTACATTCGAAAAATTAATGTAAACAAATACCTGAAATAATCATTGTCAACATAATGTGCTCCCTCTTTATTGACATCCAAGGTGGAATTTTATTGTTGATAACAAAAATAGGCCACACTGAGTAAACAAACCAAATCTCTCCAAATGGATTAACACCGTCAGTTTCCAAATAAAACCTAACATTTCGAGGTTCATCTATAAATTCTTGCCATTTTGCAACAATTTCCTTAAATGCATAACCATCTACAAGAATTCAAAGAATTCAATCTTCAATTCTCTTTCATGCATGGTAATCCATAAACTGTGCTATGATTTTGCACCTGAACAGTCGTTGCAAATGTGGAATTATGGGAATATGCTAAAGAACCTTTCGAGGGACCATTTTTGTTACTTGATTGGTTCGATATCTACTGATACCACATACCATGCATTTTGTTTTAGACACATGTTTTCCATAAAATATAATATGATCATCATGGCATGCATCTATACTTTGATAATGCATTCCAATGTCTTTCATAATGTCTTATAAATCTTGATATGTGCGAGGTAAAATATTTGGCGAGGGTAACATAAATTCACCTAACAATCTAAAACATAAAAAATAAATAGTTAATGTAAAGAATAATAATTGTAAATATTGCATTTTTATTTTACACATTAATTAACACTAAAAAAAATGGGGAAAAGTCAACCTTTATGTAGATGTGATGAAACATATTGCATACCTTAGGATATGTGTCATACAAGTGTTCAACAAATGATCCGTAACCTTTAAGTAAACACCAACAACAATGTAGTGGAGAGAATATTTTCTCTTGACCCTTTATAAAGTCTTTTATTTTCCTTTTCAATCAGATTTTTTTCATAAATACCATCACTATTGTCCCCATGATCCTCTTCTAGATGATCGAATAAGTCTTGGATGATTTGATTTGTCCCATCATCTTGAACTATGATATTATTTTCATCTACTTCCATGGGATCATTAACTTGATCTTCATTATCTTCTTCAAGTTCTTCATCTTGTACAACATCATTTCTGCTACTACTTGGTGCTTTGTGCATAAAATTAGGGGGCAAATCTAACTTTATAATTACAAACAATCATGAAAAATTAGTGCATGTATAAAACAACATAAAAGTTTGAGAATACAATAAATATAAAAGAAGATAATGAATACACACACACACACACACACACAATATATATATATATATATAGCTAATTACCATGCGACAATATTCATTTGATCCCCCATCCATGTGCCCATATTTTCTACAATTTGTTTTAGCTGTTGCTATTAAAACTCTTTCGGATGTCTAGTACAACAATTTTTGCAAGCGAAATAACATTTACCGTCACCCTTTTCACCCTCTTAAATTTTTTTCCCACCTCTAATGTTTTCTGACATTCTTCCCTAGAGACATATATTGAAAAAACTACATGTTTTTTGTTCGCCAAGAAGATCGACTTATACCCTTTTTGAACTGTCGTTATTATAGAAAACTTGTCGCAACATCCGTAAAATGAAACATATTTATAGATTTTATAACGTCACAATTCCGACGATAGTTGACCAAGTCAAAATTGACTTGTTAAAATACTAGGTGATTGTTGGGGTGGGGAAAACCTAGTCTCCACAACGTCGCAAGTGCGACAAATATTTCACCAATGTTGCAAGAGAGACGGAAATTTTTAGTCATCGCAAGAGAGACATCCTCCAAACTTTGTCACAAGAGAGACAATTTTAGTAGTACATTGTAATAGCAACGTTATCAGACAATATGGAGAAAAAAATTTAAATTTTCCTCTATTTTTCAATAGTATGGTCAATTTTGTCCATAATGTCGCAATTTTTCCAATATGTACTAGTGCATATTGGATTTATTCATATTAGAGTTAGTTGTATTAATGTTTCAAAATTAATATCCCTTAGGGTTAGTCATATTAATGGCCAATGGTCTTATTGAAGCCCTTAGAATTTAGGTAGGGCTTCCACCTTGACTTTCCAACTAGATATTACAATTTTATTACCTAAATATGATGTTCAAATTCACATAGATGTTTTGGATTATGGGATCCATAGCATCACTGCTTACTTCCAAAATTTCCCAAAGATGACAAAAAAAAAATGCCTCCTTCTTGTAGGTAAGGATTTAGAGAGACTCGCTCAAGCATGGTGGTAATGATACCAATCTTCTGCAGAGATATATGTGGAGCTTAATGACAAACAAGCTACCATCAAAACAACTCCTATCATCACTACATGGGACACATTGTGATAGGCCTTGAGATACATTTTTATCCTTTAAGTTGTTTATTTAACCTAAAGTGTAGGTGGTTGTAGTTGCATCAAGTTCTAAGGAAAAGTATACAACAATTTATCAAGGTATTTACTAAGCTCCATCTCCCATTTCAAATGTTGGATCTCTCATTTTTCTAGCTACCTCTCAAGAAACCAACTCCTGTTTAGAACATAAACTCCTCTGATACACCATTAATATCAATTTTCACAACTCCATACTATATGTCATATTGTTTTTAACAACTTTTCCATTAAAAAGCCTCATCCTCACAATTCGAGACTATATTCCCCATCTTATCACAATTGTAGCAATGTATTTTATTTTTTTGTGTTACTTGAATGATATCCTATGTTATTTGCATTTCCATTCCTTTTCATTTAATAAAATACATATTATTTTAGGTTTTTAATATTCATTTAGACACATTTCTTCATATAAGAGTGTAGAGTGTTAGATATAACATCCTCCAATATATTTGACATTATTTTTCTAAGTGTAACAACAACAATGATATGGTTGGAGGGTAGACCTTTTAAAAGGAATGGTGTCTTTGCACCTTCTTGTACCTCTATCCCATCTTTATTCAACTACATGAGATATTTAATATTCATTTATGATCTATTTTTCTTCCTTTGTTTCCAATCTTCATATAAAAAAGATATTAAGAATCTTGGTTTATGAATTTTTTGTTTTAATCATTTTTATTTTTCCAAAATTTCTTTAATTTTTGCCAAATTTATAGTTTTTTTTGTCAAATTTAAATGGTAAATTTGAACATTACATATATGCCTATTCCAACAAAAAGCTCTTTCCATGTCATCTATAATCTCCCACTCTACTTGTTTAATTTTTTTTTTTTTTTTTCCTAATTTTCTGATTATCAATTTTTTTTTATTCCATTAACCTTTTTCGTAAATAAAACTTAACTCTTTGATTACTTAACTT